>VMKM01001247.1:0-162730 GCA_008360985.2 Macquaria ambigua | reverse complement strand
CTCAATTAGCTAGTCACTTGCACATGGTGTCGTGCTTGTAGCTACTAGTTAACAGGACTATTTGTGTTCAACGACCTAACCTGAGTTTCGTATATTTGTGATGTGTTGTATTATTGTATCAGCTTGTAGCCAGTTTAAAGTGTAGTGGCACGGTATTATTGATGTTACTGGTGGTGATAATGGCTTCAATACATGGCTAACGTGCGAGTGACAAACTAATTGAGCTAAGCAAGCAGCTACAGACTGACAAAATAATATGTATTTGTTTAACCCATTATAACAGCACAGATCGTTAAACAAAAGCAATCTACATGCACCGGCTCAAACATAACATTGTTACTAATCACTAAGACGGAAGTTATGTGCAAGGCCGCATTAAAGTACACCCCCCCCATCACAATAAACTATTGCCCTGTCCAACCTGCACAAACATCAGCCATATGCATACAATAATCATATATCAAAATCATTCGTGACCGCTGTTTAATTTTTTTTTTTTTTATAAGATCAAGAACAGTTGGGACTGAGTACCACACAAAGTCAAGCTTTTTTTTTCTCCCTGTGAATTTTTTTCCCTGATCCTCATGGGCCCTTTCACATCATCGGGCCGTGGGGCTTGAGCCCTGGTAAGCCTGTGTTAAAACGGCGGTGGTTATGTGTAAAGAAACATAAATGCGTATTGACTTTCTCTGGTCTTCTCCATGAGTTCAAAACACCCTCACCCCTTTAATTTTTTTTTAACGGATCTGCATGATTCTGCACCTGTACATATCAGGTCGGAAAATCCGGAATTCCGGATTAATCCGGAAAAATCACATCCCTAGTGTAAGTAGCCTATTACTATTGCAGTTGGTCGAGGTGGAGCAAATTTGAACTATTCCATATACAGTTGAGCAGTTTCATCTGCAAAACCCTTAATCTCACGAAGACATTTCTGTATAGAATTAGGTTCTAAAAACTAAAAAGATATTTTCTTAAAACAAGTGAAAAGTGACAGTGCTGTAAGAACCAGTTTTCGTTTTAAAAGTAGAGCCAAGAGAAACAAGAAAAACTAGTTTCAAGCTGCTGCAAAGAATTTTGAAAAATGAAACTTGGTTTTAGAAAATACTTTAAACAGATGTTTCACTTTTATTAAAGAAAAGAAGATTTTAAAGACTCAAATACAGACTAAAATGACTTGAGAAGGAGATGTTGTGCACTGAACAATGTCTGTAACGATGGAACTAGTAACTATAGTGTGTAAACCATTTTAGAATCCCAATATCACTGTGACAACAGTTGCTTATTCTCTGTCTCTATTTGTGCATACAAAACAGAACAGCATAATGACCTTTCCAAAGAGTCCAGGATCATGACTTTAATCAAGATGGTTCAAGAACAGTAACCATTTTATTTTGGGTGTGTGCTTGTTAAGGCACACCGCAGATCAATTTTCACTTTTATATCCTCATACATACACCTAAAGGTTGCAGTGTTTCCAGGTCAAAGACAACCATGTTTACCACACTTCGCAGTAAAATAGGTCTACAGAGCGTTTCACGGGGTTTTAGTCATCCATTTTTATTCAAAATAAATACTGATGAATTCTGATATTATTTTAATTTCAAAACACACTGAAAATAATTAACCATATATGCTGTATAGTGTATTAACCTGGTTGTATGTTCATCCAACTGACAGCAACATAAGACACGTCAGCATCCAAGAAAAGTTTCTGATGCTCCAGGTGAAAAAGAAACTCTGCGTTCAGAGGAAGGATTACAGTCAAAAAAAAGAAAACGATCGATGGTGAGGACAAACATGGATAACCACTGGTGTAGCTTTTCCTCGTTGGAGAGGCTGAAAGAAGAGCAGGGACTGAGGGCAGACAGGATGTGGCTTACTGCTCTTGGACAGGTTGGTCTTTGTAAAATATTTGGAGTAGGCTATGTAGCTATTACATTTACTAAATAATGGATTATTGTCTTGGAACTGTGGACATTTGAGCGAGCTCTCCTGTAGGCATACGTCATGAGCACATCCACAGTGTTTGTGTAATTACTCTCACTGCCAGAAGGGTTAGACAAAAGTTCTGCACTCTAGCTTGAACTAAATATCACTTAGTACGAAAAATGTAAATACTACTCCTTAAAATAAAGCCTAATTGCAATATAAACCACAGTAAAATAATGAAATCAATGCAAACTTTTGAACACGACTTCAGCACTTTAAAGGAGATGATTTTTTTAACGACCCACAGGTGACAAAAAGAAAAGATTTAAGTGAATAAATAGAGCCGCCACAAATGCAACTTGGAACTTTGTGTGTGTGTGTGTGTTTGTGTGAGACACTGATAGAAGCGGTGGAAGTGGTGTGGGTGACATACATGTGTACTACTGATGCCCTCCAAAAGTAGCCGAGTAACCTCTGCTTGGCGGTCAAACTCTGTCTGGGCCACTCGGAGCTCGTGTTCAGCCTGAAACAACAGGAGGGGTTATTAGTAATTAGTGACATATTTCCTTCATATTCCTCGGGATGCTTGCTAAAGTCCAGGCTTGAATCTGTAGACATGCTTAAAGATAATGGCTGGTAATAAATGAGGCTGATAACAATATAAAAACAATCTGATAGGCCTGGTGATTTAACTGTAGGTCAGAAAGTCTCTGTCTAACAATGTCTGAAACCCCCTTAATGAGGACAAAGCTCACAACCACAACATTGCTGTACTTACTTTTTCCACTTCCTCACTCCAGAGCTAAGGGACCGAAGCATGCAACAAAAGAAGAAGAGGGAAATACAAGTTATGACGACGTTATCCCAGAAGAAGAAGAATTAATGCTGACTAATGTTGGTTAGAAATTTTTGTCTGGTTAGGCTAGGGGATGGATTCCTTTGTGTGATTTTTTTGGAAGTTTGCATCCCCCCCCATACTTACGTCCAAGCCCTGTAGAGTGTTACAAATGTAATAGCTTGAGTTGGCTGAACTGCTGTTGCTGTTATTTTGCACATGATCACAATATTTAGAGTTGGATGTTCCTCAAGAGGCTAAAATAGGTCTGCTATGCAGAGTATGTTGGCTAGTTGTGATGCCAGATGAGAGAGAGAAAGAACATGAGCATCGGGAAAGAGATGCATGAACGTTGGAATGTTGGTGTTAGTGTCAAAGTTTACTCCTGACAAAGTGGATTCTTTTTCTGAAATGTTTGAAAAGACGGCCCAAAAGCAATGACAGGGAAAGTCCAGCAGACATATGTGTCTTTAGATTAGAGCTACGCCAATATATATCGGCCAATATTACCTTCCTGCCGATGTATCTGTATCAGTGTATATGTCAGCCAATAAATTGTAGTTTTGACATCTTTTAGAAACAGTGTCAACATTGAGGCAAATGTGTGATTTGTGATATTGGGCTATATAAATATAACTGACTTGAACCTCAAACCAACTCCCTGACACATCCTGTTACTACACTCATGTCTCAACTGTGGCAAATGTCCTGCATAGTGTTTTGCTTACAGTGTTTTAATCTAATGTATGACACTGTATGTCCACAATACAATACAATTTCATATGTGAATCTTTTGTTGTTGTTTTTTTTAGCACCATTTAAAGAGTAACTTAACAGCCCCCTAGTCTTGTTTTGGCCGACCTCCAGGGGTTTAACTACTCACCATGACGCAGTAAAATACAGGTGGACTGTGACAACATTGTTGGGTGTGGTTACAGGTGCAGCAAAGCACACTTCTGACCATATGCAACTACACCCATCAGTGACGTTGGATGAGGTCAGAGCTGCTTTTCTTTTTTGTTTTAATTTTGTCTATTGTTGTCTATTGTCTATTCATTGTTGTTCTATTGTCTATTTTGTATATTCTTTTTTTATTGGATAGTGACAGCTGCAGAGAGAGACAGGAAAGGTGTGTTGGTGTGTGTGTGGGGGGGGCTGGAACTGAACCCGAGCCGCTGTGTTAAGGACTCCGCCTTAATGTTACACGCTCTACCAGGTGAGTTACCGGTGCGGCCCCAGGTTACTCTTTAATGTGTAATTTTCCATAAATACAACATAGTGGCAACTATTTTGCTGTGCAGACAAAACAAGTTTGGAAGGAGGTACGGTTAACAGAAAATGTAATCAATCGGATAAAAAAAAACTTACTTCATTTCAACAAAGGTGGCAAAAAAAAACATTTTAGAATTTCAAGCTTTAGTGCTGAAAGACGCGCTCAAGCAATGAAAAGTACTGAGACTAAGATGAGTTAATGAGTAACATCCTTCTGGGCTGCTAGCTATCATAATATTGGACGTGACACCGAGATCTGGTATGCAACTCTGAGTTCATGATCACCATTCATACAGACCATAATAATAACCATAATAAAATGTGAAGTGATTTTAACACCCACTCCTAGTGGCCTTTCATAGCCAATGACCTCAGTACAGAAACTTGAACTATTGATCTATGCATATATGGAACCTGAGGGTGACATTTTTTTAAAGGGATGATCGTACAGTTTTGTCTAGTCAAGCAGAATTGTCTCCTTACCGCAGAGGCACTGGCAGAAAGCACGTAGTTGCGGGGTCTGGTCTCCTGAAAATCTGGAGCCATCTATAGAGTACAGTAACAGTAAGGTTATTTAACATTTACGCCATTGTGCACTCAATGTATACATGGCAACCACACACTATGCATCAAGAAATACAGACAAAACAATCAGAAAGCACAGCAGAAATGAAAGATGATGATCTTGATGCGTTACACTTTAAGCTACAACACAGCGGGTTAGTGTGCAATTGTCAATCTGTGCATTGGAATAAGTGGCTGATAATTCTGTTTTTTTCAAATATATTAATACATTAGGTAAAACATCAATATGATATTAATGTATGATATTTATTCAGATCAAATCAATGTCAGTCATGTGGTCCACCTCTAACGTACAGACAAAAAGTCGGAAAAACCTTTCATTTTTTCATTTTCTCTTTAATCTAAAAGTGGTGAATACAAGTTTTTCAATTCAATCTTAATTTAAAAGGGCAGTTATGTGCCCCAGCCAAGTGCAAAGATGGGAGGTGTGGTTTGCAGTTAATACCTGCCAGCACACTTTTACATTTGGTGTGTCTGAACTGATAAAAGAAAGGTGCAGAGAGGTGATGCAACACAACTGTATGTAAACAACCTCTCAAGCGCCAAACCTCTCAAGCGCCAATGAAACTAGTGACTAATCTACCTAATAACTAATCCACTTTTAATAGGACAGTCATTCATATTACAAGCTTTCATCATGCGCATGCTAACATGCATACAAGTTGCACAAGTCTGACTTTGTCATTACACTGAAGACAAAAGTCAGAAAAGTCAGAGTTTTTTTATTCTGTTCAACAGTGAAACAAAAACAAACAATTATTCCTAGATCATAGTCAAATGGGGAAGGGGCACTATCAATTAGGACCTTCTATTTCAGGCATATGACTTTCACATCACTTCATAATGATGTCAAAAGGAAGTCAGATCTAAGTACAAAATCTTTGGGCCTATGGCTTTCACTGCTGCACAGCCACCAAAAACCATGTCATATTGTCAGTTTGACAATTCAGTTCAAGACATCAAAGGCCCAAGAATGAGTAAAACTGGTTCTTCTAAGACAATTAAAACAATAGAAGAAGGAGGGTAAAGAGTGCTCTTTGCCTTGACTCAAAAGTCCTAATGGATTTGTACCCATTTTCCAGAGAAAAAAAGAATAGAAAGGAACACTTCCCCATTTGTACAACAACCATTTCTATTATTCTACTAGCCAATTGATTCTTAGAGTAAAGCCCTAATGCATAGAGTACTGGCGGATGTCCAGTGATTTTAAGTCTGCGTCGATCTGTATTTAACCACATAATCCTGTGCTTAGCAACATTTTGGCCATTTGTCTTGTTATGTTCATGAGCATTAATCAGAACGAGGCTGTCAGAGTATTTTATTAGCAATTTTCTCCCAGTAAAAACTCAAATGTTAAGTTAAATGGATTAAGTTTAACTGAGAACAGTATTTGCTCTGTGTTGGTTTTGTGTGGGCCTTCTGTTTGCGGCATGTTTCACTCAGAAGGTTTTGTGAATGTGTGTGTGTGTGTGTGTGTGTGTGTGTGTGTGTACCAGATTTCGTAGTTTTTTCAGCAGATGCCTTCACACTATAGCTGCCACATTTTAAGATGCCACTATTCACAGCAGCAGCAGGTGAATGTTATAAATATTCAGGTAAATCATGCAGGCCAAGCTAGGTGATGGGGCACAGTCATAGGCTTTACACACTGCACTTAGCTCCAGGCTAAGGAAACTGTCACACTGTCACACAATCCTGGCAACAGTCCATGTGGGCTAACCCTGCTCCGGAGCATTCTACTAGTCAGTAAAGCCCTAACGCATAGAGTACTGGTGGATGTCCAATGATTTTAAGTCTGCTCCAGAGCAGGGTTATCCCATGAAAATCGACTAAACACGGGGCAAAAGGTGCCAGTGTGAAAAGGAATTAAGTTAGCCCAGGGCTATCCTGGTGCGGATATGCAGTGCGAAAAGCCTATTGTGAATTATTGCGCATAAGAAGGCTTTTCACACTGCACTTAGCTTTTCAGCTTGTATCAAATATCGGCATGAAGTCAATGTTCAATAGACATTTATGAATAAATGAATCATCACAAACAAATAGAATGGACTGCTTTGAACACATAGATCTGACTCCACAGATCCCTTCAGCAGAGACAGAATTTATAATATGTATACAGTCACGCGAGACATTGTGATGCAAGAGTCAAGACCTCTAGTGATTTGTTCTCATGTCTGCTACTGTAAAAAAAAAAAAAACACTGGTTACCTGCAGGAGTGGCTGGTAGAATAAAGAATTTCACCTGTCACAGCTCAATGTTTTGCTGAATTTGGACAATGGCTGATGTTAATTTCCCATCATCCTCAACGTTAGGTCAAAGTTGTTTTTCAGTCCATTGCTTTGCTTTTTCTTTTCTTTTCTTTTTAAACCAATGATTCATAGTTTCTTGCCACCAATAACAGAATGGGGCAGAAAATTGAAAGGAAGTGAGAAAGGAAAAACAACCTGACGTGTCTATCATAGCGAAAGTCTTTAAAAAAGGTTGTTAATACTCACTTCACCCTCGCACTGCAAAGGTTATGAATACACACAGACAGTTAGTCATTGTTAATGCCAGCACCAGCAAAATACTTATTACATTAGAAGGATTATGGAAATGAGTGTGGGGATGGGGCTGTGGGTTAGGGAAGCACAACAGGACGGACTCACCGCAGCCTTAGCCTCAGCCACCTTGGCCTTCTTCAGACGCGTTTTACAGGCGTCCAGGTCCAGGCGAAGATTCTCCAAAAGACGCCGTTCTTTCTGAAGGACACACAATGACACAATCAGGGAGCAGCTGAGCTGAGCTGTGAGCAACCGCAATCATTCCAGCTACGCTGGCACGGTGCAATTCACAGCTTGGCATGGCGCAGTTTAAGCAGGCTGTACCGGGCCCAGCGACAAGCAGCCATAGGATTCCATAGAAGATAGTGTCATACAAGAGAAAAGCAACCATGCTGACCATTCACATTTTACAGGGCTTGACTTCCCAATATTGAAGGTTTTCACTTGTGGGCTATAAACTGTTAAAAATTAACATATTGTAGGTTATGTTTTCTAACCACATCTTTAAAACCTCTACAGCTGGATTTACACATACATTTATATTATAACTGGAGTTACATCCAGGTAATTTGCCTTTTATGGAATCATGGGAGACTACTGCTGTACAATCACAGTGTTACGTTGGTCGGGGGGTGCATAAGGTTTGCAGGGGAGATGTCTTTGTTAGATGTGTATTACTGAAAACGCCCATTGAGACTTTCTTCATCTTCCTTAAAGGGCAATTCCAGTATTTTTAACCTGGGACCTATTTTTATAGCCATTTTGCGGATGCCGGCTGAGGCGATCTACTGGACCAATTCAAAAACTTTTTGTACCTATTAGTCATTTAGACCCTTAAATATGTAAAAATAGGGCCCAGGTTTAAAAATACCGGAATTACCCTTTAATGTTGTCTTCACTATCAACAACCTTCACAAGTATAAGAAACTTGTAGGAGAAAACACAAGTAGTCCAAGCCTGTAGGTTCCACATGGTATCTCCATAACCGCCGTAGCTCCGACGTGTAGTAATGTGTTTGAGGAGGCGCACGTCAGTGACAGCCTCCTTAACGTGGAAATATAAATCCAGCTTCACACTCTGCCAGGCTGTCTGATGGGTCTACTTTTACCAACTCATATTGTGCAGCCAAGCTTTGTTCAGACTACAGAAGTTTACTTTACTTATTGTATCTACAGTAGTGGAGATCCCAAAGATACATTTTGGGAAACTTATTAAAAAATCTCCTAACACAGAGTTTAGTCATTGGCCCACCCTCTCATCTTTATGGCGATTCCCATTAATTAGGCAACATGACTAATTCCATCACAATTTAGTGTGTGTAGTCATGTTCAGATGTTGATTATTAAAAGTATAGCATGTCATTATCATATATGCCTTGCAGTTTTCATCACAAAGTCATCACTGAGTCTTGACTAAGAACTGCTGCCTGTTCCAGATCTGTCTGCAGGACAGTCAGCAGGATCCAACTTAAATGAAATCATGAGAAATAAATTCCTTCAGCATTAGCCAGAACACATGAGATTATGGGGCACCTTTTTATGTGTTCTACTACTCAACAATCTTTCTCCGTGAACATTTCAGCATTCTCCCTCAAAATGCTATTGAACCAGTAGAATGACAATAGTGAATGGCCTTTCTACTGGTAGTAGTGTGGATGTGGTTTTTCAGACTCACTGTAATGGTCCTCCAGTCTCCTTCCAGAAAGTTCCTGAGGGGGGTAAGATAGCTGATGGCTGATGTCTGGAGGAACTCCCTCTCTGCTGCTCCTAATCTTCTCTCACATTCCCCCACCTCGATCAACGTACTCCCTGCAGGAAACAGATTAGATCCGTTCACCACAAAGTCTTCATTTCAAATTCCATACTCTTCCCAGGCCTTAACAACTCTTGTGAAGGTACAGTATAGATGTAGACACTCTAGTCTACGTTTATGCCTTGCTTTGAGACAAACCCTTGAATCAGCACCTGGCTGTCTTCTGTCTGAATGATGCATCTGATGTGCTATGACCGTCAAATGACGCAACACCATGTGCCACAACTACTTTGTGTTGCACTCAAATTTTGATACAATTCTAGACACTACATACAGAAGAAAATCTGCAAAAATGAATAAAATGAAAATACAAAGGCTCTCATTACTTCAAATTACGGATAGCGAGGTAAAATTTGGAGCATTAGGCTTGAGGGTTACGGTTAGGCTCAATTTTATCAAAATCGTGCCCAATGATATTCAGTATTTAAGCCCTTTAGGTAAAATCATTGTGTCTTGTGGTTCAAGGTTATTTGTTATACAAAAGTTATACTTTAAGTTATAAAAAAGGAAAATTAAAGAAAAAAGTAATCTTGCGAGAAAGGCAATAAGAAGTAAAAACCCAGAGGTACAACAGGAGTATCGGAGAGTTCGAAACTTTGTGAGAATGAGAACACAATATTTAAGAAAGATATATGAAGAAGACTTAGCAAGACAATCTAAACAAAAGCCAAAGGTTATCTGGAATTATATAAATAAGAGGACAAAATTTTAAACAACAGTAGGAGACTTGTATACCAATCAGAATAATACTAACTCCCCAAAAACAGACAAAGATATTGAAAAGGCAGAAATATTGTCAGAATACTTCATCAGTGTATTTGTGAACGAACCTGAAGGGCACATACCTGAATTGCCAAGATTGGAAATTCAGAAAATAGAACGTTTTATAATAACTGCTGAGGATGCAAAACTGACAGACTTTTTAGCAATATGTAGTATGGATTTATATCTGGACAATCAACCTTGATAAATGGTCAGCAGCTTTGGATAAAGGACAGTCAGTTGATTGTATATATATGGACTTCCAAAAAGCTTTTGAGACACAAAAGACTACTCACAAAATCTGGACAGTAGTCCTCACAAAAGACTACTGTCAAAATTATAATCCTATTGCACACATGACAGAGTAAAAGACTGGATACATGGCTTTTTACATAGTAGGAAACAGCAGGTGGTGGTAAATGGTGCCACTTCAGACTAGAAACCTGTGACCTCTGGAGTTCCACAGGGATCTGTGCTGGGTCCGGTACTCTTTGTTGTTATATACTGTAAATTATTTACCAAGTGTGATGCAATCTGATGTATATCTTTTTGCGGAGGACACAAAAATATTTAGAACAATTACTAAGGACACTGACAGAGCCTATCTTCAAGATAGCATGAGTAATAGGTGTGACCGGTGGTTACTGAAATTAAATCCAGAAAAATGTAAACATTTACACACTGGGAAAACAAATGACAACATAGTTAAATATACAGTTGGAGAATTGGTGGTTCAGCACGTGGAAGAGGAAAAGGATCTAAGTGTAGTGGTTGATATTCCACACGCACATTTCAGAAAAAAATTAAAAAGGCAAACTCTATGCTGGCGATAATTAGAAGAACTTTTCAAAATGTATGCAAGAAAATAGTTTTACCATCATATAAATCCTTGGTGAGATCTCATCTTGAATTTGCAAGTTTGGTCTGGTGTCCTTATAAATTAAAATATATAGACAAAATTAAGAAGATTCAGCTACTAAACTAATTCCAGATCTGAAAGAGATGCCATATGAAGATAGGTTGAGAAAATTTCAATTACCAACTCTACTAGTAACTAGTATACAGGAGACACAGAGGAGACATGATTGAGGTTCATAAGATGGTCACAGATTATATGATATCACAGCCAATGCTGTCATCCAATTTTGGAATAATAGGTATGAGTTAAAGTGTTTCTCTGAAAAGAGAAAAAAACGTCTTTACACTTTGTGCTGTTAAAGCATGGAACGAGCTTCCAGAGTATGTAGTGCGGGCTACTTCAGTTAACACAAATAGACTGGATACATTTTGGTCAGCAAAGGATATTTTTTATATTTATAAGGCTAATTTGTGAAATTATTGTGATTTTTAAACAAGTATATTGTGTTTTTTTTTTTGGTATGTATGGTTTTGAGTTGTAAATTCTGGTGTGGAGGATTTATATCCGGTACCAGAAAACTTTCAATGAATTTCAATAAAATTTCAATTTTGTACTACAAATTCATAAACAAAACATTTATGCTCATGTCATAATATAAAACCACATTTTCTAGGCTGAAGAAAGCCTAGTAGTTTTCGTTTTTAGACAGATTTCATGCGTTTGCTTCTCAAAAACAGTGTGATGTAACGTTTGAGTTAAAGAGTTTCCTGATATGGTTTCCTGCTATCTCCTTCTTTGCAACCACATCTTTGTCTTTAATTTGTATTATCGCATCTTTTCTTATGAAATCAAAAAGGAGTCAATTATTTGACACTATTTTCTGTCTCCCTAATTTAAGTTAAATATAGATCAGATAAAAGTGTTCAGGGAAAAAGACAGTAGCCGTGCTCTAGTGGATCTTTGCAATCTACACAGCATGAATAATAGAAAACCTGCAGCTAAGTTACTGTGCCATAGCAACGGCACATACAGAGCACAGGAATTTCCCTGTCTTGAGAGCCAGCATTCTTTAAACGTTATTCACAAAACAAGATAACAAATTAAGTGAGGGGGCTGCCCACAAGTGTGTTTAACAGAATACAGACTTTTCCTAAAGTAAACAGAGTTGGAATGTCTTTCCAGTTACTGTATAATTGATCTGGAAGAACTTACTGAAAAATGATTTCATGTACCCAGGCATAGATACCCAGGGCTCTCAATAGATTTAACAATTCCAGACAGGTAGAATATTTATCAAGACCTATTTGAATTATACTAGAATAAATCAAAATAATAGTTAACCATAGCAACCAAATGCAACAATGCAGAAAATACATTTTATCAACTGTTAGTCAGCCTTCTGGCTGTCAGTGATCTGGTAGAACAGCATTCCTTCAGGCGCCTGTGTAAGCTCATACTTCCAACTATACCTGCAGCCATTGGTCGATTAACCATTCCCTTGTTTTTGGTTCTCCATTGTGAGGATTTGCAGCTTTTGTTTGTCTTATGTGATAGAAAACCTGAATATCTTTGGGTTTTAGACTGTCGGTAAAAACAAGAAGCAATTTGTAAATGTCACCCTGGGCTATAGGAAATTGTACAGGCATTTTTTTACTATTTTCAGACATTTTAGGACCAAACGATTAATCAAAAAAAAAAGAAAAAAAAAATCGGCATATTCATTGCTAATGACTGAATGAATGCAGGGAATGACTTTTGTATGTGTCTAGGGAGGGAGGCAGTACAGGCTGACAGAGTGCTGTCACGGCTGCCGACAAATAGTGGTTAGTGTTCACGTCTATTTATCCCTACTGCATTGAGGCTGGGAGATTCTCCCTAGCTATGTCCAAAATCACTCCCTATTTAGTATATTTATATATATTATTTATATTTAAACTCCGCCATTTTATTTGAGTGTCCAAATTCAGCGCATGAAATGTATGTATGAGAACAGAAAACAGTAGCATCCATTGCATGCACACTACAATTACAATTACCGTTGTGCGACTCTACACCTGTCAGCGATGATGCAAAATGATGATGATTCATAAGACATCTTACTATAGAGTCAACTAGTGAGAGTCTATTTTATGAGAAGTACTGAGTGAGTAAACGAGACAGGGCATCAACAGGGCATCATCATCCTGGCACCAGATGCATAAAACTCAGGTTAGGTTAATGCCTAAAACTCTATATACATAAAATTAAAAGATCAAAAACACGCCTCCTATGTACATAAAAAGAATAACATTATTGAGGACACAAAAGTAATTAAGCACTTTTGATTGGCATATTATAGATCAAACATAGGCACTGAATTTTGCCAACTCATAAACAAATAATCTTTTAATTTCCAATTTACCATATCACACTGGCTCTAGAAAACTGTGGTCTGGTCTGAATTATGTGTGAGGTGTGTATATTCTCACTTTTCTATCTTCACACACAGTTTATGCGCTGTTTATACATCTGGCACCTGCTCTGAACAGAGGGCCGACTGGAAAGACCCCGTTCAGCAGGCGGCAGCTGTGTTAAGTTTAGCTTCAAGGGTCCGCTTTTTGATACACTGTTCCATCACTGCTCATTTAGGTCCTGGCTGCTGACGCAACACAGTGATGTTTATCCCACTCATCATCACATAGGTTAATAAAAACAGCTCTGAGAAAGGCCTGTAGAATGGTGGGATGAGTTTACGTTTACCAGATCAGCCATTGACTGTTTTTACCTCTTCTGTGTTCACCTCATCCAGTGTTCACAGTTTCCTTACTCTTTCTCAGTGTGCAAAATACGGGGTAATACGGGGTATCTCAGGGGGGCTTGGATCCCCAATTAACAACTAGGACCCCTGAAAGATGGCAAAATTCTAATTTCTCATAGTTAAGCTAATAATTTACTATTTATCTGTATTGTAAAATGTGTTTTCATGTTTAAATATTGACAGGTGAGGAGCAACACAGAAAATGCAACTGATGACAGTGAACAGGCAGCTGATGTAGCCAGCAGCTGCTGATGTGGTTACCGGTGCCGGTTGTAATTCTGCGGTGCAATAATACATTCTGACTCTGCGGTTCTGCTCCTCTTCTCCATATTTGAAAAAACAGATTTATGTCTTATGTCCTTATTTATCCAGCAGAAGAAGTTTTGAAACAGTCCTTAAATCTGGAAACAAAGTAATAAAACATGGGGTTTGGAGATGCTGCTATTCTACACATGATGTCGCTGTATAAACTGTGAATCTGTCACAACAGCTCACCGGTGTCAGAAAAGCTCACAAGGTCAGTTAACAGTTAAATCCTGGTGAGTTAATGAAGGTACGCTGTGCCAGCTGAGTCTAATATTACACATAGTTATGGAGAGGTGTGAGTGTGTGTCTGTGACATTGAGTTTGTCTGAGCAGGAAACACAAGTGAAAATGATTTACTGAAAACGTGGAGCTTCTGCCTGTTTTTAATTATTTATCTATTTATTTATTAACATTTATTTAGTTCCTCATTGTGCGCACATTTTTTGCCTGTAATCGGAACAGGTCACCTCGTGAGAACGTTTTTAATAACATGTTTTTTTCCCGCTGAGAATGAAAAATAGTGCGTGGCTGATGTGTATATATACACGTGTGTGTGTGTGTGTGTATATTTTCAAGTTTCATCGTTTTTTTGGTGCTTAGTATAAATAACAGACTCCTAAATGAATAAGTCACCTTGTTTAACAACCAGATCCTTCTCTACTATAGAATTAAAATTGCTTTAAATGATGTCCTAATTAAGACAAAGTGAAACCTTGGCATTCTTCAAACACCTTAACCATGAATTCACATTAAATTAAATACTGACACGATACCGGATTCAAAACGTTCCAAATCAGTGGGAGGCATCTTGGTTGTTTTTTACAAGAAAGCCTCAACGGCGCTCCTCTGTACAGTCATCGTATCAATATTAGATAAACGGATGTGGTCGGCTGGAAAGAATGGGAGGGGGACCAGATGCATCTGCCAACAAAACATGAGCTTGCAGATTCATCTGGTTCCCACGGTACATATCCCCAATACAAATGTGGTGAATTCTGTGATTCAGTTGCATTATACAATGTGAACCAATAGGTGACATGAATGCAAACACAGTCAATGATACGACATAAACTGTTGCTGATCGATACTTGGCTGCATGAACTGAGAAGAAGTTGAAAATGTTTCAAATTGAGCCAAAATGTGTGGTTATCTTCAGTTTAGTCAGTAGGGCTGCAACTAGCTTTCATTATCGATTAGTCTGCCACTTAGTTCAATGATTAATTATTTGACTCAATGACTCATCAATTTGCTGAATTGTTGCCGATACAGTTTATGGATTGACTAATCAATTAATTGGTTTCTGATCCAGTTCTATGACATAAATGTACAGAGACAAGAGCAGAAAATATAAAAGTCTGGAGGAAAATACAGTAAGTGATAAGTGATAATTCATGTTTGATTGTCTGAGGGTTAAATAAGGATATGTGAATGGTGTTGAGTTGGTTTTTTCCTCTCTTTTGGTATTTGGTTTTCTTTTTGTGGAACATTCTTTAAATTATTTTTCATCTATAAGAAAGATTTCTTTATTATACATTATTTTCAACAATGCAGTCCACTAATATTTATTTCATTTAATATAAATGGTTTGCACAGTCCACTGACACAAAAGTATGTATTCACCCACCTAAAGAAATTACAATTCAGTATTGTTCATTTACAGAAATTCACTTGACTTAAAGGTTGGGTAGGCAGTTTTCTTTTGGCGTCATTGGGTAATGTTGGGCATTGGGCAAAAATGCCATATTAACCGTGCAGCATATTGTAATTCAAGTGGTGATACGAGGCAGCAGAGAGAGAGGTTGAAAGTTTTGCCTAGGTTGCACAGATTTTGCCTACCCCAACTTTAAAACACACTGTGGACCGATTTCACAGGACGGTGGAAAGTAGTTCCAATGAAAAGTGTCTACACTGAGGTCTGTGGATTACAGAGTAATCAGAACATTGTTTCCGGTAAGAGATGTTGTGGCTGATTGTTGTAAATATTATCATTCAATGCTATGAACAACACAAACAAAAATCCATTCATCTCCATGGTAGTGGGGTGGTGGCAGAAATCTGCAAGATGGATATCCAAGGACCAAATGATACCAATATTATCTGCTTGGCTATTTACTGATTTTTGTATTTTGGGTGAACTGATCCTTTGTAACTCTGCATCAAATTCCAGTTTGGTGGCAGCGAGGACTTGCTTACATTACTGGAAGGAAGCGGTTTCATCGCTGATAAAACTTGCGTAAATATTTAACATGGGCAAAACAACATCCAACTTTCACAACTTATGATGAGAAGATAGTCTCGTATACAGAAAATGAGGAATTTCAACATCACATTCAAATGAAATGAAAAGAGACTAAACAGACGAAGACATCAATACACACAGCATGGGATGCTCTAAAACTCCAACATCCAAAGAATCCCTGTGGAGGACGTAAAGGAGACAAACTAAGGTTGCCAAACTCTTGCATAAATATGATTATGGATTGAGTCATTGAGCTGTGGACTTCACCAAGGCCATCTGTACATACACCCTGACTACTGCTGCAGCAGCTGAATGCAGAGTGCACATGAGAACCTTCAAACCTTTATTGATCTTTGGTTTTTACCACAGAGGGGTTGGAGCAGATTCATTGGCCTGACACATAATGACTGTACTAGCATGGGGGGTGGAGAAGAGAGAGAAGGGAGAGCTATGTAATAATGCTCAGGGATTTTCATTACCAATATATAGAACACTTTTCACCCATTCTATGTAGAGAATACATTGTCTCTAGCAATTAACCTATCCTTCTCAGACAGAGAACAGGAAAACACATAGTAAAACCTAGCTTACAGCTAGTCAAGTTCTCCACATTGGTTTCAGTCGCCACCGGCACATTATATTGTTCCTAAATATAAACTGCACACACCCAGTTATGTTTGCTTTTTTATGACTCGACTGTTAAAGGGAAACTCTGGTATTTTTAAACCTGGGCCCTTTTTATTTGGTTTTTTTTTGTTTTTTCTTTACAAATTTTGGGGTTGAAATACCGGAGTTTTCCTTTAAGACGATTCCAATGCAATTGCTCATAAAATTGCATGCAACAAACACTCTTATCAAAAGAATCAACCTCTTTAACTCTCCTAGATGCACTTTTGCAAGACACTAAAATATGCCCAGCTGAATTTAGGGAAAACGTGTCTAAACACACCAAACATCTAAACATGTGAGCCAATGTTGTAGCCAAAAACCATCATGTCTTGGGTTTTTCAATTTCATACTAATGGAGTCTAATACAACAGCTAGGAACTTGACCTTCATGAAAGTTTGTTTGTCGAAACTGTTCTAGAGAGGCGGTGAATCAGCCGCACAGTCATATTGTTGGTGTTAGCGGTGTTACTAATATTTACAGTATATTTAGTCTACCACCATTGATAAAAATGGGGTGGAATGGGGTTAGAAAAACACAAAAGGAGTGCTAATTGGAAACTTAGGAGGAAAATCAAGTTTATAAGTTCAGAGGACACTGGGGCCTCACTTTTACCAGAAAAAAAATAAAAAGATCATATCCGAGTAGTTTACCATCCTCTGACCAAGTAAACAAATAATCTAGCTGGAAAACAGCTTGGTCAAATATTTCGTCAAAAGCTCTAAGACCTGATTTCCACTTGATATTAAAAGGTACTATATGGAGTCCTTGTTATTAATGACGTTGCTTGGGTTGCTTCGTCATGTTAACTGATAAAGTAATTTGCAAACGGCAGGCTAGCCAATTTGCCAGCCAGATCAGCCCCGGGAGTCTGGATAAATTAGCTGACATCATCCACTCAAGACAGTATTTTGCTACGTTAGCTAGCTAGCAATTTCTCCGCGTTAGCAAGCAAGCTACGTGGACTTTGTGTTGGACTCTGTGTTGTGGTGGGTGCCGGTGTAGGTACCAGATATGCCTGGCCTCTGCTCGGGGTCCTGCATTTACAGATGACATAACACATTCACACAGCAGATCTGCCACGCTGAGCATATCTGGTACCTACACCGGCCGTTTGTTGACATTAGCAAACTCCATTTCTCAGCTAACGTTAGCTAGTGTTGCACACTATTGGCGCTGTAGGGGAGCTGAGCTGAACTGGAGCTCAGGAGAGGCAAGGCTCTCCGGAGCACGCATAAACCAGATCCAAATCCAGAGTCCTTTACATAGAAATCAGTCCACAGGCTGTTAAAGCCAACCGAGAAAGTCAGTGAAGGTCTCATTTTTTAAGTTACGTTACAAGCCGTTCACACATAGGCAATACAAAGCGATTCATACATGTAAAATGTTACATATAGTACCTTTAACATGTAATCAGTATCTGGATATACAGGGTGTAAATTGAGTCATAATCTCACTTAATTTTTGAATCCTTGAAGCTTGTTTTTAAGTGGTTGCATACTCACCATATGGAGTTCCAGGACCAAATTCCTTTGCTGCTTCCTGCATGTATTGACCCAGTAGCTCTCCATTGGTAATTCTGAAGGGTGCCTTCCTGTCCAACTTTTCATAGAGAAACTCCTCAATTCTGGCACCTGCAGAGAAAGTCAATAAAGAGTTTAATTTAGGGCACAGCTGGGAAACAAAGAAGCACTTGACGCTTTAGTTCTTTCACCCCTCATGCTGATCAAATTAAAACTATACCCTATTAGAACCCAACTCTGCTCTATGAAACTTTTTAGCCTCTTGTAGCTCATTGTTTTGGTTTTACAGCAATTTTCTTTTGTATAGTTGAGTCTGAGCCCCGTAGACAGCACATAAACTCTGATAAACATACTGAACACTACCTGCTCAGCACGGCAGACAGACAGAATTACAGGGTGGCTGGTGAACATAACATAGTAGAGCCTCTAATAAAATGGACACCTAGTTGTTTTTCTCAGGAGTCAATGGAGACAAAATCAGAGGTAAAAGGAGAGTAATGTGGGGATTTATATTCACCAGGTGTGTCTGCTGGATGTAAAATCTGGGAACTGAATTGCTAACATGTTAGCCATACTGACTTTATAAACTGGTTATGTGGTGAAAGTGTATGTGTTAGTTTATTTTGATGTTTTTCAGCCCCCTTGTGGCCAAACATCAATGGATTAAGTTGAAGTAGTTATACAACAATGTAGAAAATACACCTTTATAAGACCACAATGCACTTAAGTAAAGGTGCTCATTTTGCAGAATTACCTTATTCATGGTGTTAAATTATTGATGCGTGTGCCTGTAAGCTGTATTTTAATGTTGTAGCTGCTACAGATGCTGCTAAGTCTAATTACACATTTCTATACTGGTGTTGCGGTGTTCATGTTTAGCAGGTGAGATCTTTATCTGTAAAGAAACTTGTAACTACAGCTGTTAGCAAAGAAGAAGAAAAAGAAGTTCTATATAGAATTGAATCAGAGTTTAAAGTTGCACAAAATGGAAACACTCAAGTGAAAAAACAAACCTCAAAATTGTACTGAAGTACAATACTTGGAATGTACTTCACCCTGTGAATTCTGGATTACCTGATGAAAAGGTCTTTCCTTACATGCCATGGCAAACAAGTACCCAGTGAAAATGATCTGATTCTTCAGTAAACAGTAACAAAATGTCTGGAACAAATTCTCACACTTTTTGCACAAAATAACCCAATCCAAGATGTATCTGGCAGTATGCTTAGTGTATTCCTAACATGTATTTTTTCTTTAATTCAATTGGGCTTAAAATATGCAACTGCATGAAAGGGAGAACATTTACCATGAGGCACTACAGGTTTACACTGTGTGATATGAGATGGAAATCAGTTTTGGTTGTTGCGTTTATTCAATCAGAATGTGAGATGATTCTCTATCCAATTGTCGAAGCTATGTGTAAATGATAACTAATGTAGAGAAACATGGGGGACAAAATAACATGAATACCTCACAATGCATTCAGTAGGAGTAACTGCTGCTTATGAAAGAGGTGCCAAGACCAACGATGAATAAATGGTACGTAATGGATTGCTTTAAGTAAAAGCACTCAAAAACTACCACTGAATTGAATCGATACTTCTAACACTCTCAGCAGAGATGTATTGTAAGGTTTCTGTTATTTTGTCCACTGCCTGTAATGTTATAGAGTGGAATCCAAACCTCTGACATAACATTGCATTGCATTAGAGCATGCAGGTGCTCTTTTGATGTCCATTAATGACAAATGACATGACTGTGATGTCAATTAGGCTTGGGTGGTATCCTTGCTTTCATTCCAAAATACCTTCAAACATGAATGTTTCCATTAATACTGAATCAAATAATTCAATTTAATGTGAAAGGGCTCCTTCATAGTGATGACCCCAAAGAGAATTCTCACCCACACCAGCTCACTGTTTTGTTTTTACAGCACATTTACTGTATTTTTAAGTCTGACTTGCCCCCATGAAACCCTGTAGAGAGCCATTTCAAACTAAAAAGCTCTGATAAAGCTACTGAACTCTACCTGCCCAGAACCAAACAGAAAAATGTGATCAAGTGGCTATTGATCAGAGTGCCAGAGCATCTGGCAGTTAACTATCTGGGGTTTTCTCTCAGAAGTTGGTGAGACCAAAACAGAGCAGATATTGGACTTGGCTTACCCTCGGAAGCAATTTGGGGTTCAGTGCCTTGCCCAAGGACACTTCAGCATGTGGACAAAAGGAGGTGGGGATCAAACCACCAACCCTGTGATCAGTAGACGCCACGCTCTACCTCCTGTGCCACAGCTGCCCCAGTGATACATTTACTTCATGCCTCAAAGGTTTTAATGCAAAATACAAAAAGTTTGAAACTTTTGAAACTACCAGTGAGTCAGTGACCACTACTACAGTATGTACACCTGACAGACCTTCATAACACTTCGACGCAGCAACAACAGCTGAAGAATGGAAATGACACTTTGACACTGGTATGGTGGGCACAATGAAGGATGACTTGTGTCAAGGGGGAACACAAAAGGCAGTTTCTTGGATGCTGAGCTTGGGAACAGCAGGGGCTGACCTTCACACAGCACGGTGGCAACTATGTCCTGCTAAATGTCTACTATTTTTGGCTTGAGTCCACCACAAACCTGATTCTATTACTAGGCCCTAAGCCTCACCTAGTTTCATAACAAATTTCATTACTAATGCATTACTGTGCTGTCAGGATTACAATACTAGTGTATGCCTTGTTACCAAATTACCACCCAAGTCTAATGTCTGTTACATAGGATAAATGAACATCATGGAAGAGATGCGTCTACAGAATTATGAAGCTATAAATATAGTAAACATGTTTTCACTATGCAGCAAATGAGTAGAAGCCAGGAGATTCGGGGGTCATGCTCCCCAAGACAAATTTGACAAACAAACAAATTTTGCGTCTTTTCTGGCGTATATCTCTGAAAGGTCTGGTTTCAGGGTCTCCTTCACGTGTCCATAATAGAGTGGTGCAGGAATGAGTCCTAAAACCTGGAAATGAGTCAGCATTTTTGCACTTCCGGTCCCCTCGTCTCGAAGTCAATGGGGGTTTCTGAATGGGTTTTTGGTTAGATGCCTGAAATAATGTCTGTGGTTAACACAAGCTTAAGAGATTTTCACGTTTTGTTCTACAACATAAAATATGTCAGTAAATACTGGTAAACACTGGTGAATTTTGAAGCTTTTACGTGTCTTTAAAAAGGCGGTTGCTAACAGGTGGCTAAATGAGACTCGCCCACCTTTACAGCCTCGTTGTGTTTATACTCACAAACTATTCTAACTCAAACTTTCCCAAAGGCTTTTGTAGAAGAGGTAACAAGTTGGAAGCTTAGTGGTGGTGACGTAGAAGTCATGTGACCGTGGTGTAGTTTGTTTATAGCATAACATTAGCTTTTTACTTCAGGTGATTGCATTTGCGCTTCAAAAATCATAAAAGTGGTGTTCATCTGTGAATTTTATCTTACTGAACAAAACGTCTAAGTATCATAAACTTTTGTTTGACACATAGTTTTTATTTTCTGCAATAATCCAAAATTGAGGGAACCAGGGAGATGCTAACTTCTGGGTTGGCCTACAAAAATACATCATCCCTACAGCACTTCACTACTACTACTACCAGTGTCACTACTTAATAATATTTGTATTAATAAAAACCCGATACACAATATTAAAAAGACTTAAGTCGCTGCAAAGAAACTTGATTGAGACATCCTTACTCTGGTTCACATTCTTGTTTCTGGACTCTGTTTCTGTTATTCTGTGAATTTGATTTGTTTTATTCTGTTTTCATCATCACTTATTGCGTACATATTTGTTGCTGCTAATTTGTTTTTTTATACACTTTGTATTGTTGACAAGTCTTTATTCTACAAAGTTCTTCTGTTAATTATATACTGATACAGGCCTCATGACACGTTTTGGCCAATCTGATGCAGAAGATTTAAAATTACCACCAGGAAATGATTTTATAATGAGCTAGCTGGCTGACTAGTCAAACTGTACCATAGACTGTATATAAAGATGGACGACGCGTCTCCACTTCCTCCCATTGCAATAAATGAAGCCAAAATACCCATGGATGTATAAAGAGAACTGGATACAGCGTCGGAGGCGGAGCCCCGTTCATTCCTATGAAAGCTGCTCAGTGGCGCATGAAGCCAAAAATGTTCGACTTCCCGGGTATAAAATTACCCGGATCTTCCACATAGCTTCCGCATTCTTGGCCCATAGAGCAAGCGCACTAGCTTTTCCTTTAACCCTGCCTCCAAAACGCTAGGTCTCATGGGTCTCAGAGCAAGCACACTAGTGCTTCCTTTAGCCCCGCCTC
This sequence comes from Macquaria ambigua, assembly GCA_008360985.2. Lineage (NCBI taxonomy): Eukaryota > Metazoa > Chordata > Actinopteri > Centrarchiformes > Percichthyidae > Macquaria > Macquaria ambigua. The sequence goes on along the minus strand of VMKM01001247.1, from coordinate 140,244 downwards.
CCAGCCGCTCCCTCTCAGGCTCACTCACATGAATAGCAGTCACTCTGTAACTCTGGATTCGGCTATTTATGCATTTTACAACTTTTAGGACATAATGATTTAAATAAGGGCTATTTAAGTGTTCATACTGGCTAGTTGTTGTACCTCAAAAATTTGATTTACAGACGTCTCTTTCACAATGTAAGTCTATGGGAAAAAGTTTCTTGGGGCCAGTGTGCATCACGTGACGGACCCGGAAGTTGTAATTACACGGTTTGGCCACTATGTCAAATTGGCTTCAAAGCCTGGCGCTCTTCCTGGGGGCTTGAGAATACCCCGCTTACGGGAGCTGCCATCTTGCGCTTTTGACGTCATTTGGAGCCGGAGTCCGTGCAGTAGTGATCCGCGGTGGAGCCGCGGGATCGAGTTCCCGCCTATACACCCGCCTGAACCAATCGAGAGCACACTCACAGTTGTCAATCATGACGTGAGACCCCGTTTTTATAGCATCAAATAACTAATTAAAAACAAACTTATCAAAAAACGAACACTTGAACAAACATCGGTGTGATAAGAACTACCTAAAATGACAGAAACCATCTTTGGGAAAAATGTATTTGACGTGTACTTTGATTTTTCAGTTTGGCCCATGTCCCATCCGCTAACATGGAGGAGGCGGGGTTTATGACCTATACTGCAGCCAGCCACCAGAGGGCGATCCAGATGTTTTGGCTTCACTTTTGGGGAGCTGTCATGTTGTCCATCTTTATATACAGTCTATGTACTGTACTAATGGAACACTTTTCACATCAAGAAAACAAGTGCAAGAAAACAAACAGAAATAGTTAAATATGGTTTACATACTCCACAAACACAGACATCACAACACACTGTCACAGACTGCTATCAGCTAGTGGGAGATGAAGAGTGGGAATTATGCGAAAATGGTAAAATATGGGAAGCCAAATTCCCAAAGATACAAAAATGTGAAATCCTGTCCTATTTCTGGATTAGCTTCTGTTCCACTAGTACGGAGCCCCTCTGGAGTCATATGGTAGAAAAAAAAACTCAGTGTGCACAGTTTTCTAATCGGTGCCCTCGGATTCACAATCCCAACCGTGCGCACGGATTACAAAGCGTGAAATCCCTTATATATATATATATATATATATATATATATATATATATATATTCTTTATGCAAAAGTGAAATATTATCACACATACATGTGGTTTTCTGTCCATATTCTAAGGTAAACAATTGTGTAGGAGCCAGAAGGAGTTTTGTAATATAGGTTTGTGATTGTTTATATTTTGGAATTTTGATCATTGGTTGCTAGTTTTGTTAGTGTTTGGGATACCGGTGTTTATTATTGGGATCACGGTGATAATTGAGAATTGGGTCACATGGATATGGGCGGCGACACTCTCAGTTGATTTAGGCACCTGTGCACCTGTGTACGGCAGGTAGAGAGGGTGAGTGGGTCGCTGTATTTTTTGTTGACCGCTATTTTTCTGTTTGATCGCTGTGATTATAGTTTGTACACGTTATACTGAGTTACCCTTTTTTTTCTTTAATAAAAGTCATTTATTTTATCCTAATTTTTTATCTCAGTGAATCTTTTTGGTTAGCGCGTCACGCAAACTTGATCAGACCCGACATCAGCCTCTCAGCGACTTTTGTTTGTTTCCTGTAGTCGCTACAAATTGTATTAGCTGATAACAGTTTAACAAATAATATAATGTTAGCATTGAACTACTAGAACTTCCATGAGTTTTTTGTGTGGCACATTTCCCACCACATGATTTTGGTGGGAGTGTAAATTATGTAAATAATAATTACAGCAGTTACACTCCCACCAAAATCATCACAAACCAACACAGTTGACTTAAGTAAACACTTCCAACCTTTCAATTAAACGTTTCCTGTTGTTAACCATTTAACATGGAATGTGAAGCAAACATTAAACAACTTAGTCTGCTTCAAGCAGGTCTTTCAAGAAACATGACGCTTCAAATAAATCAGTAGAAAGGAAACCACTTGTGTCTGCTTGTGCTTGGAGGGAATTATAATCATGTTTCAGCTTTATAGAAAGACAGATGAAAAAAAAAAAAAACATTGTCTGACCGTGCCGAGTGAATCAAAGACTAAACTAAGAGGGGGGCAGGACTTTGGTTCTCACAGATAAACACCCACTGGGATTCTCATTTGGCACAGGCTGACCATTCACCCATGTACAGCATGTGCTGACTCACAATCGGCTGTGTGCCAGAATTGGACTCATCCTTAGTCATGTCCTCAGCACTGAAGTCACGCTGACGCTCTGAGTCTCTGTGCATTAAAAATGCATTTTGCAGCCAACTTTGATCTCAGTACCAACAAATCATGTACTGATGTACTGTTAATATCCATCAATTACTTCTCTGTACTGAAAATTCAAAGGCATGAAAGGTTTCCACAGCAGGGCACTAGAGTAGGGAGGCAGAATACTCACCAGTATGATCAACTGTAGCATGGAGAATCAAAAAGTCACACGTTAGAGCTCCCTAGTCTCCAGTAAGTCATTCCATATCACTGTAAACCTAGAAATAATGCTAATAAGCTACATTATGTACAATGTCTTTGACCTCTGAATGGAAGTGTCATTGCAAATATGCTGACACAACCTTCTTGCACAGTGTATCACAACTGCACTGCTTAACATTTGGCATGAGGTTATGTGAGTTACAGTGCATGACTGAGTGCCTATTCAGAGAAAACTATTATTTCTTTTATATCAGTCTTTTTGTATTACTGTAAGGACCATACCAGTGGTTTTGCATGTTTCAGCTTTTTAACTACAAATTTAATTTGCCTTAATCCTTTCTGTCAAAGTAGCACTTGCAAGCTGGCCCCATTTTAAAAGGTACCCTGTAGAGGTTTTGACCACTAGTAATGTTTTTACAGTTGGGCCATTTTGTTTGCATTGTGTGCATGAAAACGCACATGCACGCAACGTGAGACGCAATCCTGCTGGTGGCAGTAGTGCGCGGAGAAGCGCAACAAAGGCAGTGAAGAAGAAAACTGGTAGCCAGTAAACATGGATATAAACAATGCAGAATTTGAAATATTCAAAAACATGACTTTTGTTTGTTTACAATAAAACTCCACGGGGCACATTTAAACTCGGCTCACAATGCCAGTGATGTTAGCAAATGTTACAAAAAGTTGACGTCATCTAAAATGAAACATTTTACAGTTTGGGCAAACTTCTCAAATGTAATGAAGACAAGTGAGGCCTTTTCTCCTCTATACCTGTCCTGCAGAGATACAGAGGCAGCATGGCTCTGATCACAGCTGTTTACAGCAGCTCACTGCTCTGTATTATACACAATACTAGTGATCCTACAAGAGGAACTGTGCCTGTTAGACAAGTGGGACGTGATGGCTTGTCTGCCTTCAGGTCGTATGGTAAACATTTAAACTGGTTTGATTGGTATGGTATAGGTGCTTTGGAATATAGTCAGAAGTAAGGTGCATCATACACACTTTGTAGTAAATGGGTTAAAACCATGCTATCCCACCAGTGTGGTCCTTTAAGCATTTATATAAGTATTGCACTGTCTATTGTACTATTACTATCATAATTATAGTAGAGTATTGCCTAACTGTACAGCTTAATTAATTACACTGATGGTAAAAAGAAATGCAACATTCATTGGGTCATATTGAAATTTCATAAATAACAGCAATAACTGTTAAAAACCATAACAGGAAAACAGTTGTTTCGAACATTAGCTATGGTCGTACTGCAGTCCTGTAGTGCCTTGTATGACCAGTACTTGCACTGCTTGATAATACATTAGCCCACTCTCACTTTTTATCTCACTCTTTTTTTAGACTAGTTAGGAAGTCGGCTGAATAACTTTGTTTAAAGCTCAGTAACATGACAAGAATTCCCACCCCAAGTCCAAATGTTAATTCTGGTTACAACCAATGCTTACAGTCCGAATTTTTCCATCAGTGACAGGTCCTTCCTTCCTGCAGCGGTCAGACTGTACAACCACCATGGACCCTGGTACACCACTACACGAACTGTTACCTCACTGTCGTGCAATAATAACACTTATGTGCAATATATACACTACCACACACTTTATTCACCTTATACACTTCATATACTTTATGGATGTGTACCTACCGTGCTCTTACTTACTTATTATTTAATAATTTTAATTATTTTTCTATTTATATCCCTATTTGTCTTTTATTCTATCTCTTATCTGCGCTGTAACAATGTAAATTTCTCCACTGTGAGACTATTAAAGGATTTCTGATTCTGATTCTGATTCTGAATGACTGCAGACACTAGCTGTAGCAGTCTCAAGGCTTGTGTTTGTCCAGTCAGGGACGTTTAGTACTACAAACTCCAACAATAGCTCCTGAACTATCACAAAGCTATGCCTCAGGAGCAGGACCTCCTTGGGGGACAACTACTGCCGTCCAGGAACCAAAAACTGGAACTGAGTTCCTCTAGTTAAAACACAGATTTAACTACAGGAACTCAGTTCCAGTTTTGGTATAAATGGTATAAAAGTATAAATGCTCCTGATTTTTGGGGTGAAATGAGCCATAACCTTGGCCTAAATGTTGTTTCATTTTTCCATCAGTGTGCCGAGTCATGCTATACTTTGTTGGTCTTTATTTTTTGTTTACTCTAATAAAAAAACTAATTTACTTGTATTACATTACATGGCCAATATCTGATAATGTATCTCTTTATAACAAAACCACTACCATCTGCTTAGAGTACATATGGGCTAATCATTACCTCATGTTGCTTTAAACATCAGTCGTGTAACTTATAATTATGAAAAATATCATCATAGCGGTAGTTCTGCTTGAAGATAATATTCACTCTAGAATACTCTTTCCAACTCAAATGATAGGGTTTTTGTATTGATGTCATACTTGGGTTGGGCTGCAGAAGGACCTCAGTCTGTCTGTGGATTTTCTCAGTCCAGTGTTTGGTGCAGTCTGCGCGGCTCATCAGGTTCTCAAAGTGAGCGTCCAACTCAGTCTTCTCAGCCTGGCCCAACTTCTCCTCTGTGAACTGAGGCAGAGCACACGGACTCTCACAGGTGAACTACTGAAGCACAACTGCTTCTATCTCGTCTGGGTTTAACCATGGATGTATAAACCGATTCTTCTAAAAAGCTAAGGGATCAACGTGATGTCATGACGTCATGAAGGCTCCGGTTCAGGACCAACACGTCAGTCATTTCCGTCCCCTCTCCCCTGTCACCCTCAAACTTGTCCGAATGAATAAGTTAATACATCTATTAGAATTTGCTAAGCTATTTTGACTGAGTAAGTTAATAATAACTAATTTATACTAGCGACTGGTACGTTATCTTGCCCTAAAAGATAACGTTACATTAACGCAACGTACGTAACACAACGTTATCCTAGTGGCTGCCAATAATACCATTTGGACAGCGCTGTGTTTAATTACAATGTAGGCCTAAACTATTACCAAGGCGTAGCCGAATATCAAGTAATTGCACCTGCTTCCTATGCTAATATGTGGCGTTACGTTAGCTCGGCAATGCAATATACTGCGAAGTCAGATACGGTACCGTAGCGGTTAGTCAGTAACGTTAGTAACAGCTGGCTGTCAAAATAATAGGAAGCGTCAGCCGAAGCACAGTTCTTTGCACGAGCTTTTGCACGAGCATTTCATTACCTGGACAGCTCGCGTGAAGAACACTCCAGCACCGGAGGCTAATTTCTTCACGTTGAAATCCATTGTGTCTGTATCTGCTAGCTAGTGGTGTTACACTCGAAGCAGACTACTCGACACCAGCGGCTGGATGTTATGGCACACGCCAAAAATCACGTGACCACTGTGGACGAGGCGACGTTACGTCCAACGTGTATCAAAATACTTAAAAGCAAATCAAACTCACTTTGAAAGTGGCTAGTTTCTATAATACAACGACATGTTAAGGATAACAGCAGGGACTTCACTTATGCTTGGGCAACTGTTCCATTGGGGTCTTGCGTTTAATTGGTCAAGTAATGCAATTCGAAAGGTTGTCCAGCAGATGTCGCTAGCTGCCGGTAAAAACATTAAAAACATTCAAAACTTTAATAGACCAAGATGTAGTTACACACTGTGGCCACTGAAGGTCAGTGAACATCCATGATTATAAACATTCTCATGTATCCCATCCGTATAACCATACGTCAAGGCAGTGACATTAACACTCTAATCTTATATAGTAACCATAGACTGTATATAAAGATATCTTTATATAGAGTCTATGGTAGTAACACATGATTTGACGCTCGTGGCAACCGTCAATATCCAACGTCAAGACTGATAACACCCTTCCGGTGAAGACCTTCGAAATAAAACTTGCCAAAATAAACGAGGGTGGACAAACGTAGTCGTATGGAAAGCAGATTAGGCCCTTATTTATCTGATTTTCCCTGCCGTTCGATGTTTTATACGTCTGTTAATATAGTTTTATATCGCCAGCTGGCGTTTATAAACGCCGTTGCAAAGACAATCAGCGTTTGTGAACGCAGCGCTATGCGCCTTCACCATAGACTCTAATTTACACTTTACCGGCGGATCTGAACGTCTCCCTATACTGCGACTACAACGCCAGTGTGCGTCTATTTTATACATCCATTGTCTATTTACGCCGGTGAAATGTAAAGTTGTTTCTCATGGATGTATAATCCATGCCCCTTCTAGTTTGTTGTTTTGCGGTGGTGCCTGAATGCACCCTTACTCCCAGCGGTGACGTAACGACGCACAGAGTCGTCGAGTCGGGGCTGGCTCACGTGTGAGTTTTGTTGATAAGGATTTGTCCTGTTCATTTTCAGTATTGAAGTTAATTTAACTATTTTATTCACCCATTGAATATCTGTTCACTGTCTTAAGTGTCGAATTGTTAGCAGTTTGCGCTGCAGCGTGAGACTGCATGAAGTGTGAAGTGTGTGTTGTAGCTTTCTAGCTAACTACCAAACATATTATTTAGTTAGCTCAGATAGCCTAATGAAGGTTAGCTAGATTGTAACGTTATTGCTTAAGGTCTAGTCTAACTTACTACTTGATAGTCTTATCTGACTTTACTTTTGTTGAGTTGAGATGTAATGGGATAGCATTTTGTTTTTTAGCTATTGCACCGGGCACAGTAACGTTATGCAGAGCAAGTGGTCATGGCTTGGAAGTCGAGGACCCGCAATCTACAGGTGTTTGACACGGAGCTGAGTGCTGACACGGTGGAGTGGTGTCCTGTTTCACCGAGCCACGACATCCTGGCCTGCGGGACATATCAGCTACAGAAAGGGGTGAGATTACATGCGAACAGCCCTAACTGTCCCGGTTACATCCTATTACCTGTCCTAAGGGCAGAACCTCATAATTACCAACACTTCTGATCTGACCTGTTTTCAACCGCACTTTATTTGAAAATACGAGTGTTTGGTGTTCCCTGTCTGTAAACACGGGATGACATGTAGTTGGACAACAACAGGACCACATATCTTTAACAGTGCAGTGCAACTGATTCGGTTCTGTTTGGATTAATCAAACTAGAACTATTTGGCTTAAGTGCTTACTTTATGCTGTATTGGCATGAGGCTGCTGGATTAGCAACAGGTGAAGTGGACAACTGCCCCAGGGGGCCCTGAAAGCTCCAGGTGCACTGTGTGTTAATTCGTTTGTGGAAATTTATTAGATTGTCAGTTTGTTAGGTATAATGCACCATTAAAGCACAATATCAGCTGACAAAGATAGGACCTTATCTTCAGGCCCCGTGTCAAAATCTAAATCATCACTGTTTTATTATGTATGCTGCCGACTTGGTGCATATATCTAAATTAATTTAAAGTGTTTAAAGAAATGATCAAGATGGCAAACCTGGGGCGATGTAATATTCCAATGCACAGTGTGGGGAAATGGAATTAATGGGGCACCAGCAGCTCATTTTTGCCTTGGGTCCCCATACAGGGGGACACAAGTTGAGGTTGTTCACATCCATATTGTCCACACCCACTGTAGTAATTATAACCCTCTTTTAGCTGTTTTTAAAAGGGCTAGTACACATGAATTAAGACTGACATAGTAAAACACCACTGAAAACATGCTGGTGTTATCTATAGGGTTCACTTACAGGTCATCAAAGTATACATTCTTCCTGCAGGCAGGGGAAGAGGATGCAACCCTGAGCCGCACAGGTCGTTTGTACCTTTTTGGATTTCGGCGAGAGGGATCAATGGGCCCTCCTCTCACTGAGCTACAGCGCATGGACACGCCAGCCATTTTAGATTTAAAATGGTAAGAAATCAGGTTTGACCGATGGGTGCTATTGATGCCTCTTCCTGGTTGATTGTTTTGCGTGTTCTCAGGTGCCACGTGCCGCTGTCAGGGGAGGCAGTGCTGGGAATGGCAGCTGCCACTGGAGAGCTGCGGCTGTACACACTGTCGGACAGTCAGGTGGGAAATGTGGCATCAGAAGGATCACAGCCAGTCAATAGTTTTAGGCTGATGTTTGTGTACAGAATCAGTGTATAAGGTTTTTAACAGGACACATAATTGTTTAAGTATATATATATATATATATATATATCGATTAGTAGGTTGAAAGACAATTAATTGCTGCTATTTTGATAATCGAATAATCGTCATTTTTCAAGCAAAAAAGTCAAACATTTGCTGGTTCCAGCTTCTTAAATGTGAGGATTTGCTGCTTTTCTTTATCATTTCTGACAGTAAATGAAGAGTCTGTGGGTTTTGGACTGTTGGTCGGACAAAAGAAGCAATTTGAAGACGTCACTTTGGGCTCTGGGAAATCGTGATGAGCATTTTTGCACCATTTTCAACATTTTATAGGCTAAACGATTAATCGATTAACCGTGAAAATAATCGGCAGATTAATCGATAATGAAAATAATCCTTAATTGCAGCCCTAAATGTAAATATAAATGTGGCATTGTTTTACTGTGAGAAAGAATGTGTACAAGGTACAACATAAAAATGCTCACGTTTGTACACCAAATAGCACTTTAACTTAAAAAAAAGTTTAAATCCTGTCCTATTTATTTTATTATGCAACTTGTAAAGCCCATTGAACTGCCACTGTGTATGAAATGTGCTATATCAATAACTTGCCTTGTCTTGCTGAGCTTATGAAATGTCTAAACGCCAACATAGACTGTGGAGGGTGACATCAAACTTTTTAAAGCAGAGTTTGCTCCATTAGGCCAACCTTTTGTCATCACTCTCAAGTGCCCTCTCATTTTATTAAAACTGACTGTCAATGGTGGCCAAAAAACCAGGGACCCCTTACAATCGATATACAATATAACTGCAGTCTAATACAAAAGACCTGCCATGAATAAAATAACAAATATAACCTTTGTGAAGACTGAGAAGTTTATTTTGGATGGACAAACGCCTTACGGCATTCTACTGTCCAATCACTTGACACAGTGTCAACAACATCTAAACATGATAAGCTTGCACAGCAAGACACATCATTTGTTCAGTTAGCCACAGAAATTCTAAATAGCTGCTTAGTTCACTGCTGATGTGAAATGATGTGGTTGGCTAGTGAAACCTGTCATGTATTATAAGACTGTGTGCCTCTAGCTGTCAGTCAATCAACAACTTTATTTGTCCACAGTGGGGCAGTTGGTTGTGCAGCAGTGGGATACATACATTTAACACACAAAAAACACACGTCACATAAATACAACACTAAGACTAGAAGACATAAATACACTAAAAAATACTCACTCAAAAAAGATAAAAGACAAAAACAAAGAACCAATAAGTTAAACATTAAGCAAACTACCTTTTTCTCTTAGAGTTAACATGGTTGACGTGCTAGCCTGCACTGCACTCATGAAATGTGTGTATCCAGTAGGAAGGCGGCCGCAGTCTGCAGACTCTGAGCAGTTTGGAGGTGGGAGCAGAGCGGCTGGCTCTGTCATTAGACTGGTCCACCGGAAGAATGCACAGGTAATGTACTCTGCATGGGCTAGAGTGTCTGCAGCTGTATTTTTACATACAACAGTTAATGTCAAATTGTATACAAAAACCACTGTCCGGTGTTGCAAGAGTGGGCGGTTTTCCACCCAGTTGGGCTACGTTTTATTTAATTGGGCGGGTTGTGATCATTTGGGCGGCTTCCACCAACGTTCGGTACCTCAGCTGAACACACACTGACTGATAACTGATGATTAGTGCTGCTCGATAATGGCAAAAATCATAATTCCGATTATTTTGGTCAATATTGAGATCACAATTATTTAACAGGATTACTCATTAACTTTGGAAACATCATGCATTTATTGAACGTTTAAAAAAATCCTGTCTTTTTAACAGTGGATTTCCTTGAACTTTAAATATAATTCAACTGAAAAACAAATAAAAAAAATAAATGTGAACCACTTTGTGATTGAATTTCACATGATTAAACTAATTGGTCGTATTGCCTTGTGGTGCAGACACCACCATGTATCAAATGTTGCACAGTATTTATTGTTGTTCCTCGTCGGACTCCTTGAAACCAATGTGATTCCAAACAGCTGAATTAGTTTTACCCTTCTTGTTGACCAAAGGCTCTCTTTCCGCCATCTTGGCTTGAGCTGAACTAAACATGCCATGAGGGCAAGAGTGAGTTTGGGTTTTAGGGGAGGGGCGAAAGGGGTGCGCTGGATTTATAACACAAGACAAAACAAGAGCATCCATTATGTTTTAATAATGGTTGGAAGCCAAAGTCGTAATTGAAAATAAAATGAGATGAATTGCCCAGCCCTACTGATGACTATCAAAACCAAATGTCTTTTCAGTTTATTGCAGCTAAGTTGAAACTTTTTCACTTTTCCAGTTATGATTACGTCATAGCTCTGTGATAAGACGTGTTAAAAGCTTACAGTGCTACATTATCATTAACACTATGTATACACACACATATAAAACCCTTTCCTAAATAAACATTCCAAACTGGGCTACTTTTCTGACGTCTGGGCGGGGTCTGGACTCTAATTGGGTCCAATCTGGCAACGCTGGTGATGCCAACGTCCTGTGTTCGTGTCCGTAGTGGTGACGTGCGGGTGGTGTGCAGCGACTCTGCAGGCTGCGTCAGCGTGCTCTCCCTGGCTGAAGGGGCTCTGACGGCTCTGTCACAGTGGAAGGCCCATGACTTCGAGGCCTGGATCTCAGCCTTCTCCTACTGGGACACACAGCTGCTTTACTCTGGTAACACTCCTTTGAATCAGAATCTCTCCCCTTTTTTAATGAGCACTTGCAGCGCTGCCCCTGATCTTTTTGAAGCCCTAAGCAGAAATTTTATGGAGGCCCCCAACTTTCCTTCATGTTTCCATCAGCCTGCCTGGATTTACCTAATGTCCGAATGCTTGTATGTCATTGTATGACTTAGCAAAAGTAATTGTGTGTCTAACTCTTATGAATTGAAAACGTTTAATGTAACAACTACAGCAACCCAGGCAAACACATTTGGTGTGTGATATTTGTCTAAAGTCTTAACCAGTGCAAACACAGTGTTATGGTGCAATGCTGTAGACCTCAAACCAGTGTTCACAGCCAGAATCCGGTGTAGCCTGAGCTGTTTGACACTCCCACAGAAGAAACCATTTAAAAAGTGAGATCCAGGATGTTTTGCCTCATCTGAATCTCCTGCAGAAGTCATGAGGAAGCAGGGTAGAGAAAGCAAAAGCAGGTTATGCATAGTTGCAGTAATAAAAATAATCTTGTTTCTAAATGATCTCATGTATATCTTTGGCATTTCTCTTCTGCACTTTCTTGTTACTTATTGGCCGACATATACAGATATATCTTATTGGTCTAACTCTATATTCAACCTGTTGGGACCTCATGGAAGCTTTTATGTGAGCCATTTGTTTTTCTCTAATATTTGTGATTCCCTTGGCAAAGTGTCTTCTCAGTTTGAGTGTTTTTAAAAGCAGTTCACGTACAAATAATGAAAGTTGACTAAAGAAATGAAATTACTCTTGTTTGGAATCTGCTAATACATCTCAAGTATCTATCTATGTCCCTAATTTCCTTAAAGGATACAATTTCTTTCACAATATATGATAATACCTCACACAGATTGTTCTTGTTCATTTTCACCTAAAACTATTTATTATAGTACTATTAATTACAGCATAGTTACATGACAGTGTTGGAAGTACTCCGATCCTTTAGTATTAGTTGTAATACCACTAAAAACACTCAATTACAAGTAAAAGTACATAAGTATTATCAGCTAAAAGTACTCTAGTGGTCCTGCTGGATGTCTCCAGCTATATCTCTTTTTATTGGTTATTTCAGTGTGTGTGTGCATGCTGTCCTTCCTCAACAGGCGGAGACGATTGCAAACTCAAAGGCTGGGATCTCCGGGTCGGCCCCTCCTGCCCCACGTTCACCAGTAAAAGGTGAGCCCTGGTGTTGGTGCCACCAGCATTCGTTTGGACTGTCCGTCTTGGCAAAGTCCTCTGACAATTTCTGGTCTGCTCTCTTGAAGGCACTCGATGGGTGTGTGCAGTATTCACAGCAGCCCACATCGGGAACACATCCTGGCTACAGGCAGGTAAACATCCCAATGAACTCTATGGTAACTTGTGTGAGAATGGCCTTCTTGTCCTTTCAGTCATGTGGTTGTAAGCCTTATGGTCTGGGCTTCTCTTTCTGCAGCTATGATGAGCAGGTTTTGCTGTGGGATGGCAGGAACATGCGGCAGCCTCTCAGTGAGAGTCCCATGGGTGGTGGAGTGTGGAGGCTGAAGTGGCATCCGACCCATCAGCACCTGCTGCTGGCAGCCTGCATGCACAATGACTTCCACATCCTTCACTGCCAGCAGGCCCTTGGTGAGTGGGAAGGCGAGCTGGGCAAGGACACACTTGCTCTGGATTGAATTTTTTATTGTTGGTTAGTTATTCAATTTTTTTATTTAACCTTTACTTAGACAGGTAATCTCATTGAGACACAGGTCTCACTGCCCAATGTGAACCAGAAACCCGATTTGTTCTGGGCGTGTGCGAAAATGCGGCTATTTCATGTCAGAAGTATGTTGGAGTAATTTACGGCAGTTTCTGGAATTTAGATAAAATAATGTTATCTTTGGTTTTGCTAGTTATGAAATAGAAGATTCAGAATTTCCTTTTTAAATAAATACTTTTTTCCTGTTTTGGTAAAAAACCTCTAATTTATGGAGCTAATTTCGTCATTGATTAACTAAAATCTGGTAAAATTCTTGCATTGCTTGAATAAAGTGTTAAATGCATTCAATTATGAAAAATTAAATATAAATGTATATTTATTATGATACATTTTAACCTAATTTTAAACGTTTTTTTAATCAAGTGGATTTTGGTAGTGTTGTAAAAGTCACAGTCGGCGTCCTAACCCCTAAACCAGGGAGGGCAGCTCAGATCTGCAGATTAATTGATCATGGAAGTAATCATTAGTTGCAGCCCTAAATGGCTTTTTGATAGGATGATTTTGATAATGACTGCTAAATCCTAGTATTTTTTTAATGCTAGATGGTAGTTGCAGAGAAAACACATTTATCTTGTGCATACCAAGGTATTTTCTGCATCATTGGGGAGCAAGTGACTGTTTTAACTTCATCCATCATGCCTCCATGATTTTGGGTAACTCAACAAAAAAGCCAGCTGATGATTAACTGACAGATGTATTTGTAGTAACTTTGAATTCAGTAAATAACACAATGAGAATGACAAAGATTCTCATTGCCCTGCCACTGGAAAGAGGAACTAAACCCAGGCTTTGTCACACACCAAAACCAGTTCAGCTTTGTCCTACATCTTGATTACAGAACAAATTGGGGCCCATTAGATGGTAGTAAACAGTCAGTCGACCTAACATATTCTGTAAAAGGTTGTATGAATGAAATGGTGAGCAATTTATGTTCTTGTTGCGTGTGTCTGAAACCCTTGTTATTTTCCTGTCATTGTCCAGAGGGCAATGGAGGAGCGTGTCCTGTCGTAGCCTCCTATATCCTCCACAACTCCCTGGCGTACGGAGCCGACTGGTCCCAGCTGTCCCTGGAGGAACCTGCTCCCTGTTCCCCTCCTGCTACAGAACCAAAGGAAAGCCACGCAGAGAGCGGAGGGCACTTGAGGATTCAGTATGAATCCCCCACTGCCAGCTTTGACACTTCTCTGGAGGACGATGCTGGACGATACATCCCAGAAGGCATCACAGCGCCCCCCACCCCTCCTACCGCCGGCCCTGCCCTCAGCTCTGCTGAGGGTTCGCCTTCACTGTCCTGTCTGCTGGCGAGCTGCTCCTTCTATGACCACATGCTCCATGTGTGGCGCTGGGATTGGACTCCAGATGAGGCTCAACAGGAACCAGAGCAATGCTGACTGGAGCACTGGCTGCATTGACACTACAGAAATATCTTCTATCAAATCATAACATGTACCGAAGTAAAGCAGAATGTACACCCCTGCTATAACATGGGCATGATGTACTGTTATTCCCCACACTTGAGAATATATTATCACAGAATATGCAATTAGGAAGACCCTATATTTTCATAATGACTGATTTTTATAAACTTGTATTTAAATATAAGTTGTGTAGAATCCTTATACTGTATGTCCTGTAGCAAAGAGATCAATACAACCCTTCACCCACATGCCTCCCCTTCATTACAGCTCTTTCTAAGCACTTGTTAATGAAAATGCATAAAACTAAGTACCCATGCAGTATGTGTGAATGCGTCTGATGAGTTCATTGATCCTCAAAGGGAAGTTCTCTTCATTTGCATATGGATTTTGTGCTCCTGGTTTCAGTTGAGCATTAATGAGATTTTGGCAGGCGTATTGGCTGGTAGAAGGCTGGTATTAATGCTCCCCTATAATGACCCTCCTCTAGATAAACTCCTTTTTGCATTTGTAAAAAGTGTTATGCCACCCTCTGTGCTGCTCCTCAGTAATCTTCACCATATGATGATGGTTTTGGAAACTTCATCACAGTAGTATATGAACATTTGAAGAGGCCACTTTTATTGCTGGTTACAGTTATTACACTTTCTGACCAATAAGGTTACATTGATCTTAACTTGGACACATGAACGTTTCTTTGAAACCAAGGGGGTTTTGAGCAAAATGAATAACTATATGGTAATCCTCAATGAGAGAATGTGAAGAATAACTATCAGTACTCTCAGGACAGTCATCTCTGTATGTTCTAGTTTTAGCATTTTTATCGCTAGCCCACATGTAAGAGATCTTGTCTGTGACAAATGTACCCTTGGTTTTAATTTATAGGTGAATAGTTGTGACATGTAAATGACTGTTCAACTGATCATTACGATTAATGCACAATTCTGCAGTATGGATCTTAAAGTCCCCCTCCACTCAAATGTGTTTTTCTTGTTCCTCCAGTTGAATGTTTGAGCTTCACTGTACAGAATGATGTGTGTGCGGAGTTTGACACTAGAAGGATGTTTTCACATTCATCTGCTGAAAGTGGAAAGTTTCTATGTGCTCACTGAAAATCTGATTTTCAGGGACGGGCCTAGCATGATTTGTGACATCACAAATAGTTTGGAAGCCAATCAGGGTTGGGAATTAACTACATACTACAACATCTACCAGCCACTGACAGATAAATGTTCAAATTCACCAGCTACTCAATAGTAAATCATTATTTTGTGTCTGACCACTTTCATATTTTACAAGCATTTGGCTGGTGCTAATTTCCATCACTGAAGCCAATCCTGGTCCAATATTCAACTTGCAAAAGTGTGAAGTGGAAACTTGAAGCCTCCAGCACACACACACTGAGAATGGACTTTACAGTGAACCAGGAGACACCTGTTGACCAGCAGTTCAACTTATATTGATAGATTCTGGATTTTTAATGAAGGAAAATGAGTAGATGCAATTTCTAAGATAATTTAATTTTTTGTGAAAAGAACATATCAGATACAAATTATTCAAAGTAAAGCAATTTATATACATGTTTAAACATATCTGGATCTGTACGTTTTATTTCTCACAGTGATCAAGTAACAGAAAAATCAACTACCCTCTAAACATATACAGTCCCATTTGCGATGACTTTCCTCGAAGTGTCACATCAGTTGGTCTGCAGTCTCCACTTAATGTGCCTTTCTTTGTCAATACACTACACTGAGTGCATCCTTAACGCACATAGTTCTTGGGATACAGCTTGAAGAGCTTCCCCTCCTGTGTGGGCTCGAATCCATATTTCTCCAGCTGTTCTTTGCTGAATGTGCCCTCTTCAAAGTCTTTCTTGATCTGAGGGGCCACAACCTCAGCAAACACACTTTGCGCTGTGAGCGGAGGCTCCGTTCCTTTAGGGGTGCGGTATGATACGTAGGGTTTGAGTTTGAATCCCTCCAAGTTAGGCACCACAAACTCGGGAATCATGGCCCGTATGGACAGAAACTTTTTGCTGGAGAGCCTCAGTCCCGTGGGCCTTGCGCCTCTGCCTTTATTATGAGTCCTTGATCCACGCTTGCTGGTGAACTCAGCCATCCTGTCCGCTCCTCTTACCAGACCCCTCATCAGCGTGGATAACACACCCATGGTGCTACGGCGTTTTCTCCTTCCAGGACAGAGAAAACCTGCGGAGAATTAACGATTGTTTTACACATATATAAATTCTAGTGAAGACAGAACAAGTACAACCCCAAAGAATACCCAAATTTTGCCACCAACACTGTCAGCTGTCGTATTATTTATCTAAATTACCTAATGATTTATGTCCTTGTAAATACTAAAGTATGGCAAACGGGATCAATTGAGCCTAAATAAGCAATCACCACTTGAACATTTTTTTCTGGTACGCTAACCTACCACCGTTTGTTTCCGCTTACTGAATCGTTACCTGTTATTAACACATTGTTCCATATTTTGCAGAAAATGTTTCCGGTAAGGAAAACCTGCGTTAAATTCCTAATTTAGGTTAGAGAACATTTGAAAGTGTTGTGTTGCGTAGTGTATACAAATGTTAACTCATTAGCTAGCTAGTTAGCGATAACTCACGAGCCAGGTAATGCTGCGCCGTCTGATGGCAAGCTACTTATGGATTTACACAAAAACAGTAGATACCGTTTAAATGTTAGAATTTAAAATTGCCCATATGTTTATAAATAAATACAAAATTCGACTCCTCTCACCTTGAGCACACTGTTGGTCAAATCCAAGTAATGTGCCTGACTGTCCAATGAACTGCTCAGTGATTGGCCGAAAGGCGACACCATCCACCAATTAAAATCCAAGATACTAGTACTGACTGTCAGTGATTGGGGTGCATCAAGTAAGCCAGAGTTACCTAGAACACAGACAAATTACCCTTCAAAATAAATGCTTAAATGGCACGTTAGTATGTGCAAAGCAAAAAATCCATCTCTGCTTCTCTGTTAATGTTCAGCTAAACTATGGATATACTTTTTTATCACTAAAAAGTCAAATGCAGCTATTGAATTGCACCCTACATCCTCTTTAAATACAGTCTATGCCTGCACTACATCTGGGTTCCCATACATTTTCTCCAATGCGGGTCTTATTTTGATAAGAATAACCGGACATTCAGATTGTTTTACCGAACAGTCTTTACACTATTCTAAGGCATGTAGCTATATACGAAAACTTTGACACAAGAGAGGTACGTGGGAAAAATAGTTTGGTCGGTTCAGTCGAAAATGTTTAGCTGAAGGTCTTTTTGTTCGTTGGTATTTGTTATAGACTCTGTCAATGCAGACTTGTACTTTCCGTTTTTCCCTTGCATTGGGTTGTCTTCTTGTTGTGTAGCGGGCTGCAACCTCAGGAGCGGAGTCCGCGGACACAGTCTGTGAGACAAACAAAGTTAAAGTTTATGTTAGCTAATTTTAACGTTACATTTTGACATCTCTCTACGTACTGTTCAATTGTCATATAGGTATACTGTAGCCTACTATACTATAGGTAAATCTTAAACTATATAGAATTGTGAGTTATTTTGCGTCACCTACACCATAACGTTACTACATTTACCTCCTGTCAACCAGATGCTCCGTGTTGTCGCCAAACTCTTTAAATATCAGGCTAACTAATGAATTCTGCTTCCATTGCTCTCCAGAAAATGCACTCACTTCGAAGACATTACGACATGAATTACTAAAATCCACTTTTCAATTCGGCATATACACATAATCCATAATCTTCTATTTTTGAATGGAGTTTGGCACTAAAAGACAGACAACATGTCTAACTAAGTCAACATGGAAAGTAAATAAGCGCGAGAAGTGACACTCAGATGTATTTCGTAAACAAACTCAACATGATAGCCAAGATCTTCCCCCCTTTTTCCCTTGGACGAGCTTTCTACCATTGTTTCAGAGCTGTGTCTGAGCCCA
Source organism: Macquaria ambigua (assembly GCA_008360985.2). Lineage (NCBI taxonomy): Eukaryota > Metazoa > Chordata > Actinopteri > Centrarchiformes > Percichthyidae > Macquaria > Macquaria ambigua. The sequence goes on along the minus strand of VMKM01001247.1, from coordinate 121,843 downwards.
TTGGAGTATATCAGTGTGTAAGTGCAGGAGGGAGTGTCTGGTTACAGGCACTGAGCTTGTGACCTCTTTTTCTAGTAGGTGATCTTTAACCCGGATTTCTGAACCCCTTTGCCAAGAAAGAGCAAGCTCAATTTGTGGCTGCGGCCTACTGCCTTTGCCTTGTGATCCTGTGTCGGTCAGTTGGGTAGAGCAAGGCACTAATGTTGCTAGAATCATCAGTTCAGTCAAGGCGCTATTAATACATGATCACAATGCTTCATCAAAATACCATGTTAGCAAGGAATCATCCTAAGTTTTGAATGCACGTTTTTTTCTAATATGAAATGTTGTCATCGTTTGATTTTTTTAAGGTACTCTATAAGGTAAAGTTTAGTTCATTTCTAGAGATTGCCTTGTTTTAGTGTTGCATTATCTTTTTTTAACAGACATGGAAGACAATGATGAAGAGGACAGCTGCAGTATATACCCGGTATGTTCCTCCTCAACACCATTCATTGCACTTTATTGTCTGAAAATGTATTCTGCAATGTTTTTTCACCAGATTATTAGGCTTGTGTTGGGTAAAAAAGATGAAGTTGTTGTTAAGTCATATTTTCAACTGAACGCTACCGTCCCAATCCTTGTTCTACTCCAATTGTTCTAACACATCCTGTCCCACGTCCAGTTGATTTCGTTCCCTCAGTGTTGTTTCCGTGCTTGGTGTTTTAGAACCTGGTTCCCCTCGGTAGTGAGATCAAGGCCAGGATGAAGAAGTTTGTGGAGGAAAGGACGGAAGCCAATATGGTAACTGCTGACTGTCAGTTTCTGACTCTAATGGTTTGACTGGGACATTGTTTGCAAATTAATTTTTTGGTTTTAATTAATATGTGCGTTGAAGTGCACTGGAGCAAAGGATGTACTGGGGACACATGAATGACATTGGTGTTTTATGTTCAAAAACATGTGGAGTAAACGTGGATGGGTAGAAAAAATGAGAGGGTTCTGATATTAGATGAGTCTTTCTTTTAATTAAAGAAGTGAATATAGCTCATTTGAATGTTTTAAATGTTCTGTCTGTTTTTATTCCAGTGGACGGTTGTGCTAATCGGAGCTGTGACAGTTGTTTCCGTCGTTGGAGCTGTTGTGTTCCTTCTTTACAGAAGATATAAACGGTCAAGTCAGTGCCCTGCACACTGTGCATCCTGTTCTGTTTCAGAGTACATTTGTAATTGCATTAGTAATATTTTCAGTATGTAAAAATGTGCAAAAAAAATAGACGTTTTATCACATGTCCGTGTATCAGAGACAACATAAACAGTTTCATAATTGTACAAGCATCATACATTTTAAGAGTTAGATTTTAACTGGTTATTGGTTTTTGACCAAAATGGTAATATTGTGTTATTCTAAGGGATGAAACTGCAGGGTGAATTAATCAGACAGGATTTACAGCATCAGCCCGGTGCATCAGTCAATTCTAACTTGAGGAGACAGATTCATACAGTAGATTGCTAATGGTCTTATGGAGGACATCTGGTGTGTTTCAGAGGAGGAGGCTGGCGCTCCTCACTATCGCTTCAGGAAGAGAGACAAGGTGATGTTCTATGGCCGAAAGATCATGAGAAAGGTCAGTGCCTTCTTTTCTTTTCTTTTTTTATTTGGAAAAAGCAATATCGCAAAGTTGTACAAATCCTTTTCGGTATTTTTAAATAAAAACTTTTTCCAGTTTTTTATATACATATATACAGTATATGCATATGCACAGAAAGAGGTATTTAAAAGCTGCAGTTCTTGTGGGTCATAACTCAGTCCTCCGGAAAACTTTCAGTCCTCCATTTTCATTTCCAGGTGTATATCCCTCCACCTGTACAGGTTTAACAAATCTACACACATGCACATCTATATTCACCCGCATACCCACAAGTATACAACATACCTATGCGTACTTCTACTTCAGTCTGTCAACAATTTCCAAATTTATTTTCCCTCCAACTTTAAAGAGGTTGTCGGACGTGGATACCCTGGTCTCACTTTTGAGTCACAGAGATAAGCATCAGTTTTCTGAAAAAGAAATACCTGGCAGCCTTTGAAAAACCCTTAAGGTAGTGTAGCAAGACCTTCTGCTGTTCTGAAGGTATTGTTTTGAGTCCTCAAAGACTCTTTTAACCCTCTGAATAAAAAAATGTTCCATCCACTGAATCATAAAGAAGGTTTTTAACCCATTTCCCAAGTCGCGACTCTGTTTTCTAATCTAGGTAAAGATTAGGAAATTACATATGTCCTTGCTCAATTTGTATGACATGATCCAAAATTAAAAGTTTTATGTTACTTTCCATTATTTTATATTGTTATACAGTTATGTGTCACTTCTACCTTCACTGCTAGCGTCTTTATTTGGATTAGGAAATAGATTCACAACTAAGGGAGCAGGCTAAAAATCTTTTTGACTGTGAATCTTTTCATTCAGATGGTGAGAAGAGTCTTCAGGAAATACCTTCAAAAACACCAGTAAATGTTGTTCAATGACCTGGGTTTATCAAAGGTCGCCAGAAAAAACGGATGCTTGGGTCTGTGACCCAAATGTAATGATAATACATGAGAGGCACAAACTGGGACTAAGCTCAGAATATAGTGAGCTCAGGTTGTCAGAGCATAGCACTGACAGACAGCAGCAAAGTCCGTCTCATACAGCAAATGCTCAGATACTCCTTGTACAGTATATCTCAGTGTAAACATCCAAGTGATACTGCTACAATGTGTGACGACAGTGCTGAACATTAAATTAGGCTTACTTACTTACTTAAAAAGTAACAACAGGCCTACTGTACAGTATTTGGCTACTCTATCCACCTCTGGTGAGGATGTTACCATTACATTTAAATTGATGAGTGAAGGTAAATACACAGCTACCTTCTAAACGTGATGTTAGGTAAATCTGCACAGGCTAATAGCCACAGAAAGAAAGATAAAAATAAATAGAATTTAAAGGTTCTATATACGATATTCACTGCTACTGGACGTCGCACTGGCACCAGCATCTCAGACCAAAACAAATCGGCACACCTCCTCCAACCAGAAACAGCTGTTATATCGCTCACCTCCAAGCAGACCAAACCCCATTGTCAAAAAAAACTAATTTTACCTCCCAGATCATCGTAAAACACACTTCATTCAAACTCGACCAAAACAAAATAAAACTCACCAAAACTGCCTATAAATAGTCTATAAATAAATAGTAACAGTAAATATTCAACAATAGCGAAAAACTAGCTTGAGACAGTGATCCTACTGACACTGATCGGAGACACGAATGAAAACACTGAAATCAGTTCTTAAAGACACATAGAGTGCAGGGATGCTGCCCCCATCACACAGCAGTCCCTTTGCTGAGGGGCCTATTTTCATTCTACTTTGGGCTATTGCATGTTATCTTCTGTATAAGTATGTATTGTATTGTATTGTATTGTATATCTCTTGGCAATCTGCATATTATATTTAGATATTTCTCAAGTGGACATTTTGGCCTGATATTGGCACTAGAGGAAGGGTCAAGAGTCAAGACCAAAACATTACAATTCATCCCTTGTGGATTGTGAATATCATAGAAAAATGTCATGGAAATGCAGTTGTCAGTTTTCCAAACTGCAGTAATCATCCTCTTGGGAGCAGTATTATTTATATCAGATTTCATCACACAGCTGGCCAGGTGTTGTCATGGTATTTTGGGGCAGATGGGGTGTTGGGCAGATGGACGGGCAGGCAGAGGCCACTGACTGACTGGCCGATGACATCGCCATCATTGGGCCCTGTTACAAATACCTCCAATAACTTCAGTTATCTGATATTAGCATAATTGGCATTTTCATGATCAGAAACAGTTTGCCGTCTGTAAATCATCACATATATGCAAACATGTGAAATGACCAAACCTTTCCTGTTGCAGGTTCAAACGCTGTCCTCAGCCCCGGCCTCTAATTCAAACTCAGCTTCCCGGCAGAGAGTGAGGAAGAGGACCAAAGTTCTGTCCATAGCTCGCAAGTAAGGTCCTTTTTTAAGCATTTGGTGTAGACAGAAGATAAGCTTCGGTGAGTGTTAAAAGTTAATTCTTCACCCTGGGAACAGCTGTTTGCCACTTACTTGGACCTTGAGTTAAGATTATTACCTGATAAGCTGGTATTTTAAGATACCAAAAGACATGATCAGAGCCAGCCACCACTAAATATTGGATCTACTGTACATATATGATGAATTTAAAAAAGTGCTTAAGCCTAGAGTAATACTAAATACTTTTTCAATACAATCAAGTACAATATTTAAAGCCTTCAGCGTTAACCTGAGCAGTCAGTCAGAATTTCCATTAAAAAGTAAAATAAACAAACATGAATGTGTTAAAAAGGATCATTTGTAATATAAATACACAAAAGTGTAAATATTTTATTCAATATAATGGTTTACATACAGCAGGCACCTGTTTTTAAGTTCCGATTTAGATGAGAGAAACTTGGTTTAGCATGTTGAAATAAGATGTGAAAACTGCTCAGAATTATCAGCTGAGACTCACTTCAGAGACTTGTCCTGCCAATCAAAGTAAAAGAGTACATCTTTAAAGTATGAAGAATGTGTGTGTGTGTGTTTGTGTTAGGATCCTGCGCATCCGGAGGGAGCCCCCCACCCTGCAGCCCAAGGAGCCTCCTCCCTGTCTGCTGGAGGCCGACCTGACTGAGTTCGATGTGCAGAACTCCCATCTGCCCTCTGAGGTGCTGTACATGCTGAAAAATGTCAGGTGAGTAAAACGGCACACTTTCATTTTCATCCTCTGCATGAACAGGAGCACAGGTTCTATGCAGTCCCATAGTAACATATAGACTTAATGAATAGTCGTGTAAAAGGTTAAAAATGGGATTTCCAGTGCTAAAAAAGTAAATTAGTCAACTGATTTGATAATCGTATAAGTCATTTATTTTCAGCATTCTCTGGTTCCATCTTCTCAAATGAGAGGATTTGCTGCTCATCTTTGTTTTATACAGTACGCTCCAGTTTTTTATGATGCACAGCTCCCTTCTTTCTCCACTCACTGTATTATCTATATTTCCAAATTACTTTAACCATTCATCGATTGTAGTGACTCGTTAAACCCACAATAAGCCGCTGAGAGGCTGAGACAGGTAACAATCAACATCTGTGACGCGCCGTTTGAATAATCCAGTTCCACTTCAAGATATGCATTTTTAAGATTTATTGTCCATTTCAAAGTAGAAAAACAGAAACGAAATGCAGTGCATGAAGTTGATATTGTGTAAAGGTGAACGTGGATGCTGTGAGATTTGCGGTCAACTGTAAATGTGAGAACCCAAGTGCCCCCTGCCATTCAGGTGAACAGGTGAATAAACAGACAATGATTACTGCCGGTCCAACCCACGTGACATCATACCGTACATAATAGGTGAGATGAGCAATAAACAAACATAATATAAATATATACAGCTCCTACATCGATTATCAAAAGAGTTGTCAATTCATTTTCTGCCGATCGACTAATTAGTTAAGCAACTCCACCTCTCCTGCTTGGGATTCAAACTGCATACTCGCCCATAATAGATCTACAGGAAGCAATGCACGCACATGCTGGCCGTGATGTGAAAGTTGATTGTGCACATATTTCACACAGAAGTCAATTACTTACTTACTAATCTGTGTGTGTGTGTGTGTGTTTATGTCAGATTGCGTTTAGTGCATGAGACACCATTGATTAATTAACTTAATCAAGAAGCAGAGTGGCTCATGTTGATTAAATTGAATTAAAAATGTACACGTGTATTGTACCCAGGGTGCTCGGCCACTTCGAGAAGCCTCTTTTCCTGGAGCTGTGTCGTCACATGGTGCTGGTCCAGCTGCACCAGGGCGAGGCACTCTTCCAACCGGGTGACACCGACGACAGTATTTACGTGGTTCAAGATGGCCACCTGGAGCTGTGCATCCATGAGAGTGTAAGACCGCCGGGGCTGACCACAACGCCTACTGCTTCACTCAGCGATAGTCATTTCCTTTGCTGTTTTGTGTGTATTGGTGATCAGTGAGGAAACTGTCCCAAGTGTTGCGATTGTTGCTCTGCTGTCATGTTAAGGTTGGATTGTGTTTTCTTACTGCAGGACGGTACGGATGCCGTGGTGAAGGAAGTTTTACCAGGAGACAGTGTTCACAGTTTGCTCAGTATCCTGGACAGCATCACTGTACGTCTTCACCCCCATATGTCATACGCCTGTATTTTAGAACAAATTAAAAAATGGTCGGTGTCTCTAATTTTGGTCATTATATAGTCTGAGCTGAGTTCTTTGGCTGATGGAGATTTCTAGTTTCTGGTGTGACATGAACACTTCTAAATGCTCTATTTTTTTACTTTAATATTCTGTACAAATTGTGTATCTTACCATATTGTGTTTCAATCATTCAGCCCTTCTTTTATTCACTTTTTTATGTTCACATTTTGGATATCTTATAGTAGAATTTGTGAAGGTTTTTACTATGTACAACATCCTTCTTTCTCCACACACTGTGTTATCTGTGTTCCAGGGCTATCCAGCACCTTACAAAACAGTGTCTGCAAGAGCTGCAGTTCCCTCCACTGTCCTGCGTCTTCCTGCTGCAGCTTTCCAGTCAGTCTTTGAGAAATATCCTGAAACTCTGGTCCGCGTCATCCAGGTAAAGTGTCCACTGAGTGACAAAGAGAAGTATTTGATTCATCAAGTGAGCTACGGGCATTGCAAGTACCACCTTAGCCAGGCAGCTTCAGAATATGTTTTATTGTATTAACAGTGCAGTCTGTATTTTCCCTGTGTCGTCCTGTTTCCCTCCTGTCCTCTGTAGATAATCATGGTGCGTCTCCAGAGAGTGACCTTCCTTGCCTTACACAACTACCTTGGCCTCACCACTGAGCTCTTCAACCCGGTACTTTTTTTTTTTTTTGCCAAACTGTGCTCCACACTTCGGTTTGACTGATATGGATTGTGAAAAAATATTTTTTTATTTTTGACATGACACTTTTATTGTTGTGCCAATCTGCTTCATTCTGATATGCAACACTATCTCTAAGTATGCTCCTTCCCAAGGGCATGTTTAACAACAGGTCATGTATGGCAATCCTTTTTAACATTTAATCAGTGGGGCTGACTGACTAGTAGCAATTTAGTTCACTAGTGGAAATTACATTTCAAATTACAAGTTAATTTAAAATATCGGTAAAACAATTTTGACATGTTACAAATATATTTTCACATGTAAAAATTACATTTTGACTAGTCAAAACCGATTTTTTAATTAGACTACCCTACAAAGCTAAAATGCAGTAACTACATATTTAGTCCAAAACTTAGGTAAGACCAGACATTGACTTGACATTTATTTTGCCATGGAACATTTGTTATGCCATACAAATGTATAATTCAAGAAAGAAAACAGCATGTTATGTGCAGTCATACACAAAACACAGAGAGATACATGTCCTGTTAAAGCTAGCTGGAAATAACAATGGCTAGCATTGACTAAAGCTAAACTTACTTACTTTCCCCCCCTATCTGTTTCCTGTAATAAAATATCAAATTTGATAAACTAACATCTTTGTAATTTAATTTGGTGTCCCACATAAGTAAGGCAGCAGCTAAAACCAGTCATGGAGAAAAACTAGTTAAACTGGTCCTGCTAAAAAGGTAGCTAGCCTAGCTTAGCAGGGTAGCAGTAACTGCAATCTCAGCTTTTGACTCTAGTTGAATTCACGGTTTGGTTTGGTTAAGCTATGTTATTAAATTGTATTAAATTCTAAATTACATAGTTCTTTAAAAGTCCTTCTCCATACATTCATGCTTTGAACCCTTTTCTTTCAACTTCATCTTTTGTGTAGTTACTGCTCTCTGCCTTTGTAGGGCAGTATAGATATCAGTAATTCTTTTTTCACTAGTTAGAATAACGATTACAGATATCTACAATCTACAACTCAATGTCCACATGTTGAAAAAGGATTGTGACTAGTGGAAATGTAATTTCCCATTTCAGATATCAACAATTGCATTTCTGAAATGTCCGCAAAGTCATGACATTTTGACTAGTGGAAATTCCTTTTTTGATATATAAAATTCAGTTCTGACTAGTTATAAAAGGAATTGTTGAGGTCTACAATTGCTATTACCCCTACTGATTAAATGTTAAAAGGGCTTGCCATAGGTCCCGTACATGCAAGGAATCAAGACAGTGACCAAATTCTGCACAGGTGTACAACAAACTGTCAATAAGGCCTGTGGGGACCATGATGCCTGGCAGTCCAAAGTTAGAGCTGCAACGATTAGTCAATAAATTGATTAATTGATTAATGGTTTCAGTCATTTTTCAAGCAAAAAAGTCAAAGTATGGGCATAGTATGGCTATCCTGTTGTTCTTTCAAAGTTTTTTTTATTATTCAAATATCAATGTGGAACAGTACATAAAACGTTGTGTTTTTTCTGTTAAGCGAACCTCAGGCCTCCAGCTGACATAAAGCACACAGCTTATATCCACATACACTAACCCGCAAATGACAAAACAAGAAATATATGAAAACTGGCAACAATACAGAGAACAAAAGGTATGAGAAAGTTAGTGGATGTTTCAAGCTCTTAAAGTTACCATCCAAAGTTGCTCTTCCTCTGTTGCATTTCTGAGGGAGTTGCTACTCAAGGTGTGTTTTCTGCCCCCAGTGGTTGACACACTGATTTTGAACAGACCTCTGCAACCTGCATTATTAAAACACACTTAGCAGTAACTTCAGGTGTCATCAAACCAGCCAGAACTATTGTAACTGGATGCTTTCCTTTTCAAAATAAGAAATAGGAGAGGCCATTATACTGACTGTCTGTTGTACAGCTATGGCTGCCTGCTCGGCACCTACTAGCTGGGAGGGAGGTTCCCTCTTCCCAGTGTTTCTTCAATTTCTTTCCTTCTAATAAAAGTTTTTTTATTTATATAGCGGCCATATCTTAACAAAGTTATCTCAGGGCACTAAGAGGCATCCTTATTTACTGTCCAGTCAGTGCAATTAAAGGAATTCAGTGCAAATAAATTTTGGGACCACGTGAGCCAATCAGGCTAATATTTGGTGCCAAAAGTCATTTTTTCAGTCCCTCTCCACATACGTATTTATATTTACCTTTATAGAATTTGATAAAAATGTTGCATTCATCATAAACTTCTCCATCATGTATTCCATTATATCAATTTAACCTTAGCCCATATGTAGTTAGAGAACGTTTACAAATGAAGAGATGTTTTTTTATTAACCATTGATACGTGTGTGTTACAGGAGAGCCAAGCCATCTCCTTGGTGTCGGTGGCCCATGTTCTGGGTGAGGCTCATCCACACAGAGGCCTCCGCAGACAGCCTTCCCACTCTGATGATCTGGGCTCAGAAAAAGCGGATGCAGGTCTGAAAAAAAACAGCATTCTCTCAACATTTCATGCTGCAGTAGTGTGTGTGTGTGTGTGTGTGTGTGTGTGTGTGTGTGTAGTAATGTGTGTCTGTTTTCTTGTTACACACTACAACAGAAAAGTCCAGCCTCTCTGACACGTCCACATCTAAATACAAGAAATCTCGCTCTCTCTCCACCCCAATGGCTGTTACAGGTATACACACATACACGCAGTATCATTTTTAGACACATTTTATATATTTGCATTTTCAGTGCCTTTCTTGTATCGATAGAACATCAGCAAACGATGTCAACTCTGCATGCTACTTGCTTATCTAAATAGATTCAAACTATGTGTAATGTTTTTAATAGAAAGCCCTGAAACATGTCAGAAAGTAGGAATTATATTTTAAAGAAATACTTTTAGAAGCTTTGCAGTTTGTTTTCCTTCTAATGAGCTGAAATTAAAGGGACATTTTTAAACCTGGGCCCTATTTTTAAATGACTAATAGTTAACTTAGCTAACATAGTTGTTTTTGCCACTGACAGACTCAGACTGTTATTCGAAGTGTCTGACAACATTATGGAAGGGATCCCTACAGAGACAGACCAGTTTGTTAAAGAGGAAGATCCTTTTTGTTTAATCAGAAACAGAAGTCTCACTCAAGGAAAAGTCTCCCTCTGAAATCTTGCTAGAGGTTGAGTTGTTGCAGGAAGACGACGGTGGAAACGTGAGTCAGAGTTGGAGAGAAGAGTTTAACAAAACGGTCTGAGCCTGTCAGTGGCAAAAACAAGCACTTTTAGAGGACGGACTTTGACAGGCGCAATTGCCCCAAAGGATTACGTTGCAGCCATTGCAGTCCGTTCACGGATGCTGGCAGAGGCGATCTACTGGACCAATTCCAAAACTTTTTCTAACTATTAATCATTTAGACCCCAAAATTTGTAATAAAAAAAAACAAAAATAGGGCCCAGGTTTAAAAATACTGGAGTTTCCCTTTAATGTAAAAAAAAGAGAATTGTTTCAGCTCCATGTGGACTAATTGTGAGTATTTTTGCAGGTTTGTTGCCATTATAAAACCAAATCACCAATAATTGTCCACTTCTGTAACTTATGTTATTGCTAATGTTCTCATACACAAGGTCTACTATGCAAGTTTTATGCTTATCAAAGAATTAAAACCACTTATAGTGACAAAAATCCGACAAACAAGTTGCCAAACCTCAATCAAGCAATCTGAACTTTTACTACTATTAGGAAGGAGAGGCTTCTACAAGATATGTGAGTTATAAAAGGGCAGATTTTAAATGCTGCTGCAGTAAAAATGAGCACCAACAGTAGCATCAGCAGGTCTCTAAACTAGAACAAATGCTGCAGCCAGTGAGTATTGTTGCTGATACTAAGCTGTAATGATCAATTTGATGACTGTGAACTTTTTGTGTCATGCAGGTGAAATGTCAGTCGACCTCAACAGAGTATATGAACGGGCTACAGTCGCCAAAGAGGAGACTCACAGTCCTGTGAAGGTCTCTGAATAAGGATTTTCCTTCTTGCAATTCTTGCTGCTGGTTTGAATCCAGGTTTTGAACATCTGGGGCTGGTTTGACAACGATATTCTAGATTTGTCTGTAGTGTCGGGGCCAGTCTTATTATGCCCTTAGATTAATCAAATTAGACAGTGTCACAGAAATAAACACTGACTTATTTTAAGCCTAAAAAGTTAGCAACCCTACCCTCAGGCTTACTCCGGACTAAGAGCCATGTCTCTGTGGTAGCAATCAGTGCCCCCTGCTGAACAGTGGCACCAAATGGCAAAAAAAAGATTTGTGGTTTGCTAACAATGTAGTGGAGCGAGTAATGAGAAAGGAAAGAGTTTTAGAGAGCGCAGACACCTGTAGGAAATATACAGCTGTGAGGACCAAGGAAACTCTCCTGATCCTGACTGATGAGGTAGTAGAAGTACTGACTTTTCCCAGTAAAATGTACAAACTATTGAATTCTTCCAGAAGACAAACGTTTTCTGCTGGAGTGAACGGAGCTAAGAGTGAGCCGTGTTTTGTAGTTTGAAAAAAGTATTTTAGTTTACCCAGAATTCATAGCAAATCAGTCCTACTTGATCTAAGCCAAAGTCAAAGTCTATCTTTGTGCAGCCAGCCAGCCCCTGAATGAAGTCAGGGAGGTCGCAACCACATTGCAGTGTATGGAGGGGGTTGGGGGGTTAAATACTTCGCTCAGGGGGAACGCAGCACTATCTGTGATTGGAGGAAAACAGCAGCTCTCTGCTTTCCTGCTAATGATTGAGTTGGTTTAAGAATTAGAACTGGCAGGTATTTGTTGTATTCATGTGTATTCATATGGTCGAGCAAACTAATATGCCATTTTGATGTAGACTGATGTTACACTACAATGTTACACAATAGATTTAATGGATCCTTTTAGTACTAGTACTACTTTAGCATAGGCAGAGACAGGGTATTGGCTTAAAATGAGCGCTGCATAAAGTCTCCATTACACTTTTCTGTCTGTCTCTGTCTCCTCAGTCTATTCTGAAGAAGAGTGTGACCATGCTGCACACTCCGTCTGCTGTTTACCACTATAGTGATGCTGGAGGAGGAAATGTCCACCATAATAAAGTTAATGCCATTTTCCAAGCTGCCAAAAAGGATCTGCTGCAGGTCATCCAGATAGAGGTAACATGCAGACTACATCTACTACTTTTTTGCTGAAATTCACACAAAATTCATTCATCAATTTTAAAATGTCTTATATATATTGTTATTTAATACTGTATATATATTATAATATAATCCTAATTCTTGTTTTACATGTCGAAAAAATGCTGTTTTTTTCTAGAGTTTAAACAAAGTGGGAAAATCACAAATCAAGGACAATGCACATCAACATCACTGTATTGCCAGTGTGCCATTTTCAACTGTTGTCCCTGAGAACATTTCAAGGCATTACCTCAATTTAAAGACAAACTTTATGGACCCCACAAGGAAAAATCTAAATGTAACAGCAGCAGTGGAAATATTGATCTGGCAACAGTTTTGTAATTATGAATTCATGTTTGGTGATGCAGTTCTAACTGGTAAAAAGGGCATTTCTCTGTGCCTTTTAAAATATAATTTCATGTTATCAGGACCCCAATCTGCTGGAGGGGAGGGTGAACCTTCGCCAGGTAAAAGCCGGCTCTGTTGTGGCCCACCAGGGAGACCAGGTCAGTCCGTTGGGCCAACATTGACCCAGTGTGTGTCTCTTTGTGGGACAGGCAGGTTATTAAAGCATCAAATGCATGTGTATCTTTTGAACGAACAACGGCCAGGTTTCCCACACAGTGACACAGCTACGTTAAATCGCCAATTCCAATAAATTAGTATTTCATCTTTAACTGCTAAATTATGTTTTCTATTCTTATATGGAAATGATTTGCATCTACAAAGCGACAACGTCTCCACTTTGATAACATGTCTGATTTAACTGCTTGAGTATTACAACCCTAAACCAAATTTAAGTTTATTAAAGGTGTCCTGTGGAGTTTTCTTGTAATTAAAGTTCTGTTTACCTTCATTGTTTCTTCCAAAAACACATTGTGTGTCTGACAAACACGGTGAATTCATTTCCTTCCTCATGAAACATTTGCAAAGCTGATTATTGGTAAAAGTTTTAATTTTCCCCCGTCTTTGTTTGCACATTGCTGTGTTTCCTGGCATGTTACCACCCCCTGCAGATCACTGGAATGGTGTTCCAATGGCAGGAATGTATATCGCATCACCCAGTTACGGTGTGGTGAAAAACAAACAATTAATGCTGCAACCAGCAGGACTAGTTGATTGGTCTTTGCTCTTTTCCCACTTCTATAATGGTATAATGCATTTTTATTTGTTACTGAGGACAAACCATATTTAATCTAATCATATAGCCCTACTGTACGTGTTATATTGAAGTACCTGTAATCAAACAACCCTTTGCCTGAGCTCTGATGTGTATTCTTCATCCAGACCATTTTTTCCTCCTCTTCACCTCTTATTTTCCTTACAGGATGTGAGCGTGGCATTTGTCATCTCGGGGTTGCTCCATGTGTACCAGCGCATGATGGACCGCGAGGAGGATACCCTGCTGTTTGTCACCCACCCAGGGGAGATGGTGGGCCACCTGGCCGTTCTCACGGGGGAGCCCCTCATCTTCACTGTCCGAGCTCACAGAGACTGCGCCTTCCTCTCCATATCCAAGGCCCACTTCTATGAGTAGGAACAAGCTCACATGCAAAACACTCATTTTGTTATATATTTGGGGTTCCAAAGTGGGCTCTCCCCAACACGCCGCTAAGATGCAAACAAGTCTGTGCTTTCAACTTTGCAGGATAATGCGCGAGGAGCCCAGGGTGGTGTTGAATGTAGCTCACACTGTGGTGAAGAGGGTGTCACCATTTGTCAGGCAGATTGACTTTGCCCTGGACTGGATGGCCGTGGAGGCTGGCCGTGCCGTCTACAGGTATCTACTCTATGGAGCCAGTGATGGGCTTCTAACTGAAACAATTAATGCATCACTAATATAAACAGTAATTAAACGTATTATAAGGAACATCATTCATTCAGTCATTTGCTTAGCTGCCTCTTAGAATTTATGTCCAATGTTCTTGTTGTGTTTTGGAGACACGAGAACAATTTGTACAAGGATGCAACACAAACGCAACAAGAAAATAGGACATAAAGAAGTCCATCATGTCAATCTGTTACGATCATGTAGGGAAAGGGATAGCAACAGAGTATACTGCAAGAATTATACAAATTATAAATATAAATCCATATAAATATGTAAAAGAAATGATAATTAAATCAATTAAATCATACTAATGTGTGGTGGTAGTGTTGGATTTTGTCGTTTTTTATTGTTTGTTTGGTTTTAGACAGGGAGACAAGTCCGATAGCACCTTCATCGTCCTCAGTGGGCGACTGCGCTCTGTCATTGCAAAGGATGATGGGAAGAAGGAGCTGGCTGGAGAGTATGGCCGCGGGGATCTCATTGGCGTGGTAAGTGGTCAAGAAAACTGTTTTAGAAAAACTGAAAATGAAAAGGCACAATCTAAAGACACTACTACAAATTCAATTCAATTCAATTCAGTTTTATTTATATAGCGCCATATCATAACAAAGTTATCTCAGGGCACTTTTTCTAGTAGAGCAAGTCTAGACCGACTCTTTATATTTACAGAGACCCAACCTTTCCCACCACGAGCAAGCACTAGGAGACAGTGGCAAGGAAAAACTCCCTTTAACAGGTAGAAACCTCGAGCAGAACCAGGCTCTAGGTGGGCGGTCATCTGCCTCGACCGGGTGGGTTGAAGGGGGAGAGAGAGAGCAGGAAGAAAGAGAACATACAGCAGCACAATACAGTTTCACACAGAGATGTAACGCAATGGCCGCGGCAATGGCATGGCTGTCAACACCAACAGAAACAATACTAAGAGCAATATTACAGCAGCAGTATTAATAATAATAGCAACAGCAGCTGCAGCAGCGGGTGCAGAGGAGGAGCACGGGGACAGCAGGCGGCCGCAACCATAGATCCAGACCCTACAGCTCCGGAGGCAGAAACACCTGCAGAAAGCAACAGAAGGAGAGAAAAAGGGGAGAGAAAGCACACAACTACGGGAAGAAGTTGAATTAGTAACAAGCATTGATGGGATATGAGGGCTTACAGATGGAGAGGAAGAGGAAGAGGAGGAGAGAGGAGCTCAGTGCATCATAGGAAGTCTCCCGGCAGTCTAGGCCTATAGCAGCATAACTAAGGGGTGGCTCAGGGCTCACCTGAGTCAACCCTACTATAAGCTTTATCAAAGAGGAAAGTCTTAAGCCTACTCTTAAATGTGAGGAGGTTGTCCACCTCCCGTACACAAACTGGGATCTGGTTCCACAGGAGAGGAGCCTGATAGCTGAAGGCTCTGGCTCCCATTCTACTTTTAGAGACTCTAGGAACCACAAGGAACCCTGCATTCTGGGAGCGCAGTGCTCTAGTGGGGTAATAGGGTACTATGAGCTCTTTAAGATATGATGGTGTCTGACCATTTAGGGCTTTGAAGGTGAGGAGAAGGATTATAAATTCTATTCTGGATTTTACAGGGAGCCAGTGTAGAGAAGATAATATTGGAGAGATATGATCTCTTTTCCTGGTTCTTGTCAGTAAACGTGCCGCAGCATTCTGGATCAGCTGGAGAGTCTTAAGGGACTTATTGGGGCAGCATGATAGTAGAGAGTTGCAATAGTCCAGCCTAGACGTAACAAATGCGTGGACTAGTTTTTCTGCATCTGTTTGAGACAGGATGTGCCCGATTTTTGCAATGTTACGTAAATGAAAAAAGGCAGTTCTTGAGGTTTGTTTTATGTGGGAGTTAAAGGACATATCCTGATCAAAGATAACTCCAAGATTCCTTACGGTGTCGCTGGAGGCCAGGGCAATGCCATCTAGAGAAACTATATCTTTAGATAATGTGTTTCGAAGGTACAATAACTTCAGTTTTGTCTGAGTTTAACATCAGACAATTGCAGGTCATCCAGGTTTTAACGTCCTTCAGGCATGCTTGAAGTTTAGCTAATTGATTAGTTTCATCTGGCTTGATCGATAAATATAATTGGGTATCATCTGTATAACAATGAAAATTTATGGAGTGCTTCCTAATAATATTGCCCAAAGGAAGCATATACAAGGTGAACAGAATTGGTCCAAGCACAGAACCTTGTGGAACTCCGTGACGAACTTTGGCATGCATAGAGGATTCATCATTAACATGTACAAACTGATATCGATCTGATAAATAGGATTTAAACCAGCTTAGTGCGGTGCCTTTAATGCCAATTAAATGTTCTAGTCTCTGTAATAGAATGTGATGGTCAATGGTATCGAATGCTGCACTAAGATCTAATAAGACAAGTACAGAGACAAGTCCTTTGTCGGATGCAATTAGAAGGTAATTTGTAACTTTCACCAGTGCTGTCTCTGTGCTATGATGCACTCTAAATCCTGACTGAAAATCCTCAAACAGCTTGTTGTTGTGTAGAAAGTCACACAACTGATTGGCGACTGCTTTCTCAAGGATCTTAGAGAGAAAAGGAGGGTTAGATATAGGTCTATAATTTGACAGAACCCCTGGATCAAGAGTGGGCTTTTTAAGAAGAGGTTTAATTACAGCTACTTTAAAGGACTGTGGCACATAGCCTTTTAATAAGGACAGATTGATCATATCTAGTAAAGAAATGCTAACTAAGGGTAAACCTTCTTTAAGCAGCCTAGTTGGGACGGGGTCTAAGAGACACGTTGATGGCTTAGATGAGGAAATCATGGAAGTTAGCTGATAAAGGTTGATGGGAGAAAAGCAGTCTAAATGTACATCAGGTTTTACAGTTGTTTCTAAGGTTCCTGTGTTTGAAGATAAGTCAGTACCAACTGAGAGCAAGCTGAACGTTGCAGACGCATTGCAAGTAGTTACAAGTTTCAACTCGTCTTGTCACAAATCTTTGGTCTGAACTGGCCGAAAGACATCAGTGCTCTGCTCACATAGCATTTCATAAGCCCCACCTTCACCCCAGCATTTAGGCTCTGAGAATACATCCACACTAATACGTTTTCATTTTAAAACGCATAGCTTTTGCTACGTTTTTGTTACATCCCGTTATGTGTCTGTTTCCTGTTTTATTTTGAAGGACTGTTCTTTGTTCACGGTTATGATTTACTTCCTGTCTTTGTTCTGTTCCTGCCAGTTTTGATTAGGTTCACCTGTTTCTTTACTCACCTGCCTCTGATTCCCTCGTTTAGTTCTTCCCTATTTATACCGGCCCCTTTCCTTTGTTCTGTGTCGGTTAATTCCGTGTCATGTTCCTGGTGTTTCCCTGCGTGTGGTTTCCTGAGTTGCTGTAAGTTTTTGCTTTAATAAATCATCTTGCTGCACTCAGCCTGCCTTTGTCTGCGTTTGGGTCCTTTTCCCTGCTGCCTAGATGGTCAGCCCTGACACGTTTACGCCTAGCGTTCACACTACTCCCGCGTTTTCGAACCCCTAAAACTAAGACCTTTGAAAATGCTGCTGACGCCGCTTTAGTTTGAAACTCTGGCTTGTGTTTTAGTGTGGACGGGCGGAAACGGGGACGTTTGAAAATGATGCAGACACCCTTGTTTGCTTCCTGATTGGGTCTTCAGCCACGATGTGTCCTTCCCTGATTCGTCACGCCCCATCACGTGACCCATTTTCCGGAAGAAAACAAACAACATAAGCCATGACTATGAGTGGTTAATTCAACATTAATAACAAATTACAACACTTACTTTCAGTAACAGTCCCACCTGGTCGTCAGTCCAAGCAGAGAAATCTCTGCCTGAGTCTACCCCCTCCTAGGGGGGAAGTTAGTATCATCACTTGCCATCCTGCTTTGCTGAGGTTGGTGCTTCCTTTTGGGGAGCGACAAGGTTAGAACCTAAATGCCAAATATTAATGCTGTACATATTCTACATTCAAATACATTCTGTACAATGCATTCCAGTTGGTTGACTTAAATTTAGTTCAAATATGAACTAAACTGAATCAGTTAAGGTTTATTTCATACACTGAAATAAACAAGATAAGTACAATTATGAACAACGTATTTCACCAGTGTTTTTGTTTTTGTCTTTGTTCCGTTCTTATGAAGCCTACAGCAGGATGCAGTGTTTGCCATAACATTAGTTGCATTAGCTAATTAAGACACAGAGACCCTCACTGTGTGGGATGAACCTGAACTCAGTGATATAGATTAGAGGTGGACATGTCCGTTCATTATATTTATGATTTAGGTTGTATCTCTTTTTTAAATTTTTATTTTTTTTTTATCACCCCAGCGGTGTACCATAAAGGCATTGCTCACCAGGTTGCTAGATCTAGCTGTTGTCTAAGTTGAGCGGAGGTTTCTGATACATGCTACTATTTTTAGGCATGCGAACATCCAAACAGGGATAGTAGTGTCACATATGTGCATTTCCCTTATTTTACCACTGTGTATAAGACAGGTGGTCAGAGGGTGGAAATTTAACACCTGATTCACGGCAAATCTACGTATTAACATATTAGTTGTTTATGCATTGCTTTTGTCCTTCCTTCCCCTCTACTCTTCTCCCTGTACATGCACTGCTGCACCTCCAGTCATCAGTCCGTCAAGCTCCTGAAGTTTGCGGATGACACCACCCTCATTGGGCTCATCTTAGGTGGGGATGAGTCCACCTACAGGTGGGAGATTGACTATTTGGTGACCTGGTGCAGTTGGAACAACTTGGAGCTCAATGCTCTGAAGACAATGGAAATGATAGTGGATTACAGAAAGAATCCAGCCCCACTTGCCCCCATCACCCTGTGTGTGCCAGTCAACACTGTGGAGTCCTTTGCACATCTTTTGGATTACTATCTTGTGTAACGTGATAAGGAGCCTGATGAACCTCTACTTAAGTGTGGGACAGCCATGGTCTCTGCCATGAAACAAGTCTCTGTTAAGACTCAAGGATGAAGTTTCCCAAAACATACTGTTATCAGCATGACCTCTGGGCCATAAAACATGACCCACCAAGACTCAGGGATGACATTAAGGGAAAGCTAAGTGACAATTGCCCAATTCACAACAGGCCTGTAGTAAACTAGCCTAATACTCCCACATCCCAGGATATGGGCTGAAGATTCAACACTCTGAACTCTTGACACAAGAACAAAGGAACTGACGTTGCCATGCTGAATTACATGTTTATTAATGAATATGCTATGTTTAACTAACCCTCTGAAAGGTACTGAAGTTTAACATGTTTAACATGCTGATTTTGATGCAGGTATAATAAACCCTGAACCCTGAACCAACACCGGATTCTGGTTCTGAATATGTCGGATGGATAGGTGACTAATGGATGATGTTCTTGTAATTTTCCTAAGGCCAACAGACAGAACAAACTCTGTTTTACTCTGCTCTCCTCTGTAGCTTCAGGATGATGCTACTTTTGCCATCTCTGCTTATTCTGCCTTTTCTGCTCTTCCCCTCTGAAGCTAACATCAACATATTTCTGCTTTCTTTCAAGATGCAGAAGATCAGATCAATGAAAAACCTCTTAGCAGAGCTGCGCTCTCAACATCTGCTATCGAACCAGCACTTTTAGGCCTAACTAAAAGTGCAAGACATTTTTCTTTTTTTGCAAGTGCCGGTTTCTATATTGTGTGTGTGTGTGTGTGTGTGTGTGTGTGTGTTTGTTTGCCTTCTTAGATGCATCCATAATGTGTGAAGCCAGAATCAGACTGACTTTTAATTTTAAGCATGCAGTACAGGCTTTGACCAGTAATGACACGTTTTGGGTGCATTTGCCAAAAGCCAGTACTTGGACTGACAAGCAGTCATGTCATGTTAAAAAATAGTGAAAATGATTTTTATCTGAGTGTAAAGACCTTAGGATAGTATAGCTCTCACAACAATAAACGGATAAGTTAGTGAGTTATCTTCAGTCAAGAGCATTCAAGAGATTTCCATCTTTCCTGTTGACTAAAACTGTGAGGAATCCCACCATAACTGCTGGGCTGGGCTCAACAATTAAAGGCCAACAGTCAGTGTGATGTGTCTAACCCCAATGCACTGTGTGTGGCATGGCAGGGGTTAACCTCCTCCTTAAACCCAATGAACCCCTGCTCTGCCTCCCTAAGCCTATAGCCAGGAAACAATGCCCTTATCTAGTTCGCTCAACCTGCCTTCCCATTTAGCCCCTCTGCCAGCCACAAATTTGCATGTCAATCATAGCAGCGGATGACATTTAAAAAGCCTGTAAAAGGACTGGTAGGAAATCACAGAAATTAATTGCGAAGCGCGTGTGCACGTTCGTGTGAAAAGCACACGTACGTACACTCGCACACATACACAATCTCCCCGTATCTTCCCACACACATGCTGCTCACCAGGAATTGTAATTACTTTACATTTCTTTGTGGAGGGAAGAAATTACAAAAATGGTTGAAGTAAGCGTCTCTGGGCATAATTAACATTGTAGCTATCAAAAGTCTCACAACTCTTTTGAAACAATGAATTCTGCAAGTCTGTCCTTTTCCTTTCTTTCTGACATTCTTTCTCTCTTTGAGTTCAGCAGAATAAAACAACCAGCAGACACCACTTCTCTCTCTAAGATCAATAGAAAACACCAACAGTTATTTGCCTCTGAACAGTGGGGAATCAACACGATATCACACTCTGGCTCAGCATTTAGATTTATTGTTTTCATTTTGCCTTTATTCACTTTGTGTGATTCCCTCGCTCTCTCTCTCTCTCTTTCTCTCTCCTTGCTTTCTCTTTCTCTCTGCCTTTCCCTTCCACTTGAGCAGAAGCAGAGTTATGGAAATTGGGTACATATTTTTAAGCAGTTGAATAACGAAGGTGACCTATGCTACCAGAGGAACTAATGAGACTGAAATGGGTCGCTATCTTCAAGCTTGGACAAATGACATTTAACAAGAAATGATAGAGTTAACTTTGCCAGCATACTGTATGTATGTGTCTATGATTAAATTTCTGCAGATTTTTTAGTCCACTTGGGGGCAGCAGAAACAGGTTGTGAACACAACACTGACATCATCACCTTTTAAGTTGATATGGTGAACAAACAGTTGCCTATTTACACATCCAGCAGTTACGGGGCAACGTTACCATTTATTTGGAGTGGTGTTTGTGTCCACCTGATGAATGCAAGTCCAGTATTCTCTCTCTTTTAGCTCTGTTTTTAGTACCAACTATACCAACTCCAGAGGGAAATATATGTTTTAGTTCCCCCTCTTATATTGGCCTAAGGCTTGTGGTCTGCTAGACACTATGATGTTTGTTTAGTAGGGCTGCTCCTGAAAGCTGAAGATTCGAATCATCAGTCGGAGACCCCTTAGTCGACTTAGATTCTTCAAGTTGAGCAGTCTTTTTTTTTTTTTTTTTTTTTGTCAGCATTGTTAGCACACATTAGCTCGGAGGGCTAACTTGGCTTGTTTAGTATATTACGTGAACGTCACTGTCACCCTGAACGTCCTGCCGAATCCCTGCCTAATAACTTGTGTATAGTCTGTGTTCTGCCCACATCTCATATTAATGTAAAATGTAATGCTTCTGTTGATGTAGATTCAATTAATTAATCAAATAATATAGCTAGGTATTTGTAAGTAACATCCTGTTCCACTCTTCTACATATTACCATCAATAGGAAACTATTCTTCATTAGCAAATAATTAACATTTTGGGGGAGCATCAATAACAGGCAAAAATGTTCATGTGTGTCATATTTGCAGGTATTTGTAAGAATTTCCCTTCAATACCAGCATTCCAGGCTCACCTGCAATCCCAAACTAGTAGTCTGCTGAAACTGTCTAAATGACCAGGGGATAGATAAGTATTGAGTATGGATTAGCCAACTGAGGAATGTTGGCAGTGAACATTTTGTATGTCAGTTTTACTTTGAACATTTTGTCTGATACATTGTATTTGTTTTTAGAGAATTACTTCATATAACTTAGTTTTAGTTCCTTGGTATGCTTCTCCTCACGGACTGCTTTTAAATACATTTTATATTTTTGTTATCATATTAAATGCTAGTCACGTGCAGCTTTTAACTTTTAATGCTAACCCCACCTGATGTCAGAACTATACAGAGTCCTGTCAAAAAGGGAGAAGCTTCAGTCCAGCCCAGGATAGTGTCATCCCAGTCTGACCCTGGCCAGAATTTCTAATGTACTGGAGACAGGCTGCTTTCTACTGCCATTGTTCTCAGTACAATGGAAATCATTCATGTTAACAAGGTATTGACGGCACAATTACAGCCTGCACAGAAAGCCATCTCCTCTCTTCACTGGAACAGCACGACAAGGACAAAATAATGCATACAATGAAACAGAGAAAACTGAATTAATTCACAGTTTGTTTCATTTATTTTACAGTTTACAAAGTATGTTAATCAATTTGCATAAAATACAACCGGACAAACACATGTTATGGATGGTCTGTTTTACTTCTCAATGCCAGTTGCTTTAGGAAATATTCTTGTTTGCCATGGAATAATTGTATCTCTGTATGTCAAGTACACAGATAGGACAAGATCATTATCTGTTCGATCGATTCTGCTATGCTACAGTCAAAGGTGTCACCTCTTCTCCTGATAACAGACATGTCTCTCTCAAAACCATACAAAAGAACAGTGGGAAATGGACAGAGAAGCATGATTTTATGTCACCCATATTTTTCAATACCTATAATAATAATAATAATAATAAAGTTAATATGAAGTAACTTCTGAGAGCTCCTGATATCACACTGATATGAGTTCCTAAAATAGTTTGAATCTGATAATCCAGCTTTGACACTTTTATAAATAACTGTGGGACAACACTGCGAGACTCAGTGGGTACATAACAGTGAAAACAAGTTTAATTCTGCAATGCATAATAATCCACCTGTTCTACAGCTTCAGAATTTGAAGATTAAATCTAAGGAGATGATACTAACTTAGCTATTTGCTTAACAAGTCAATGTTACAGGGACCATTACATATACAGGGATCATTTATTTCTGGTGGACTGAAGTTGTGTGTGGTACACATGATAAGTCTGAGGAAATTAGCTACAACTGGCTTTCAGGCTGTCCTCAGCTCACTGAAATTGACACCACCCTCCAGCTCAAACTTAGGACCCGTCCTCAAATAGTTAGTTTACACTTGTCTCAACAAATCACAAAGATATGTAATCGTGTAATAAAGAAAAAAATCAAATCAAAATAACACATTACTAAACACAAGAAGATATAATGCTGTTAAGTGATTTTAGTTTTACTGCTTCTACTTGCAGCCACGGGCAAATCTGCAGTATAAAGGACTTCCTGTCATAGCATAAAAGAGAACTTTTTTATGATCTGTAGAGGAAATGATGGTCTAAAAATGATATATGCAATTTGGAATTTTGTCATATTAAATCTGGAGTCTTTTTTTGCAGCATTTTTGATCATCAACTTTTACAGTAGGGACATGAACATACTTCAATATTGCATAAAACAGATTCATCATCAGTTGTTAACTTTGAGGATGTTTTGGACATGCTTGGTACAGAAGTGACTAAAATCGACACCTTTTAATTTATATATAAAGTATGTATATACTTTTAATTTGCTTTGACAAATATGTTTCAGAGGAAAATTAATTTCTAACTGGACTACTTTCACTGCCCCCCCACCCCTTTTTTTATATTTAAAAAAGTCATGTCCTGTCTTGTGCTTCAAGTCACTGTTAAGTTTTCAGAATGAAACTAATACTACCATCTTTCCTATACCGTAACCAAGTGCTTTGAGTTGTTCAGAACCATACAGTCTTTAGTCATGTTTTAGTTGCCTTGAGTGGACATCATAGGGGGAAAAAAGGTTCACAAGGAACAACTGAACGAACAAAAAAAGTGTAATCTGGGCAGCACATTTATTTTTTATTTATTTATTTTTTTTTAACAAAACCTCTTTTCTGTGATGTCCCATGTGGCTGTCCATGGCAATTATTAAAAGCTGGAGCAAAAAAACAAACAAAAAAAAACATGATTCGACTATCATTCAATGATAGGCAAGACTTAACCAATCAGTTGTTAGTTTATGTTTTGCTCATTTTGTGTGGGTTTTTTTTTCTTCTTTTTTTGATGTATTTAATTATGTTAGCTTAGTTTTTATTTTTACTTTTATTTATTTTTTTACTGTTTGTTTTTCTCCTTAAGGGAGGGGAGGTCCATTGTATAAGCCTGTGGCTTCTTGACCTCTCCTGACACATCCCTTATTTTTTTCATTATCTGGATTTTATTGCAGTCTTATGTGTGTGCAAATAAAAATAAAAATAAAATAATAAAAAATATCATACACAATCAAACAACAAGAAATACATAGACATATAGAAATACAGCACTCAGATACACACACATATAAAGGTACACAAACACAAATTCATGCAGTCACAGCGCACACTCCTGCTCACACAGAACTTTAAACACACGCTCACACACAGAGACCAAACACCAAGATCCGTAGAAAAGCTTCCACGCTGCTCTATATTAATTATTCTTTATTAATGTTCTTGACATTTTGGGGAGTGGCTGTCTGGTCTTGTTCTGTTTCTCCTTTCTCTCTTCATCACTGTGAGAAGTTGGGGAACACAAAAAAAAGGAGAAGAAGAAGAAAACAGCAGAAACAGGAAAGTGAGAAAGCATTCTATACTGGAGAGCTGTCTAGAGCATCCTCTCTGTGTATCCAAAGCCTGATATATCTTCTTCCTCTGTGCCATAGAGCTCCATTGTTGTCCAAAAAACCTTTAAAAACACATCAGTGAGTCACACTGTTGCACTGGGTGACATGTCCCTTGATTTCCATGAACACACACACTGAGATTTATTTTGACTCAGTCCCACATACACTGTCCTGCTGCCCCTACAGTAATACTCACTAGATCAATAAATGTGGATTAATCCACTGCTGAAAATAGTCCCCAACAAATTCACTATTTCCTCCTGTTTGAGTAAGTTTGCTAAAAACTACAGTGGCCAGCTGTTTTAGGAAATTACTAAGCCTTAAAAAAATGAAACCATATATTTGTGAGCTGTTTTTAAAGATTTACATCTTCAGTAGGAACCAATAGCCTTTGAGCTGAGAGCCACAGACAGTGTAGGGAAGTCAGAGTCAGAGACAGACTAACACATTGTTGATTTGGGTCTTTTCATGAGATTTGTGGACAATAAGAAAAATATAGAGTAAGACAGGCCTTATCGTTTAAGGGGGAAGTCTTATGGAGGAAATGCTTGTGTCATTCGGGGGATACAGAATTCAGCCCCTAGACCAGTGCCTTTTGATTGTTTTACCAAGCCACTATAGCTTTATCTTTAAAATGTAATCTTGACCCAGACCCTTAGATTGAAAACTCACTGCATCGATGACTTTCAAGCACTGCACTATGGACTCTGTATGCAGTATTTTTGCTGTTCTAATCCCATCTTTACCAAGTATTTTAATCCCTGCATAAATGATACATGTCTGTAAATGTGTGTTCACTCCAGCCACACGCTGATTTGCTGTTTTGCATGTATCACTCTACATGTGTGTGGGTGCTTCATGTCTTGCGTGCGTGTGTAATTGATAACCTGATCCCAGAGGCGAGCATTCAAAAGATGAATATTCGCAATTACAGCATTCTCATTAGAGCATCTGACCTTCAAGCGAGCTCCCTCCGTATCGATCGTCCCAACCACAGTAGACACTGGCCTTTCAGTGGAGATTGCTCACTACCACCACAACAACATAATATCATAATCTCTAAAGACCAGGGCCAGGGCAATAATCTGTCCTGCTGGCAGTGGTGGGAGAGCAGGCGATGATCAGTAGGAATAAGGAGACAGGATGTGGAGTGGACAGTTGCACCCTGAAGGTAAAGGAGACAAGGAATTACAAATTGCATTAAACAGCTAAATGTAAGCAAAGCAACCATCACAGTTTAGAACAGAAAAGAATAAAACTGAACATGCCCAGTCCAAAGTCAGTGATTCTGTGTGAAACTTGAGGGAGGTGGGCCAATCACTCCTTTCAAAAATGCAACACCATGCAACTTTTCGATTAAATGAATCAAGATGACGTAACAAAGTCA
This sequence comes from Macquaria ambigua, assembly GCA_008360985.2. Lineage (NCBI taxonomy): Eukaryota > Metazoa > Chordata > Actinopteri > Centrarchiformes > Percichthyidae > Macquaria > Macquaria ambigua. The sequence goes on along the minus strand of VMKM01001247.1, from coordinate 95,764 downwards.
CTGAAAGTGCTGTAAATTTTGGAAGTGGAAGGTAGTGAAAGTCTACAATAATTCATTTGAAAGGTCTGCCGGCTTTTAGTGATTTACTTTGTTGTTTTGAGCAGACAGAAATATATAACAGCGCAGTATGTCCACTCAAGCCTGCTGCTTTTGGTGTGGAGGGATTGCTTGTCTAAGCTTGCCAACTCACCTCTCTATCTTAAAGATGGTGATGTCATCATAGCCTAGTCATGTCAGGCAGAAGGCTAAGCTCATGCTGGGCCAGGCCAGTGCCAATCAGAGGGATCTTGCACTGGTAGGGCTGGGCATCAGGTTGGGAGGAGAACATTTTTAAGAATGTTCCACGCCTGAGGCATACACATCTTACTGAACACCTGAAGAAAGTCAATGAAGAGATTAAATATCACTATGTCAGTCTTGATCACGTTTAACCACACTGTCTTTCTCAGTCAATACAAAATGAGTACCACATCTAGAGAGATTATGATTCAGGTTTAACAGCTGAGACCATTATTTTTGAGCTAGTAATTGAAATTGAGTATTGGTATAAATAGTTTATGAAGGTTGGTATCAATACTTTATGAAGACCAGGGTCCCGTTCTTTGAACATGGTAATCAAGTTATCCAGATTAGAATGATGATTTGACATGATCTTTTGGTTCTTTACTGTAAAGCTTGTGTACTCCTTAAACCCAAAACGGCAAAAGTGCATGCTTGTTGACAGTTAGCTGGATCAAGATGTGTTACTGTGAACCACATACATGAACGAACACACCTTTCCTGACAAACCACACACACAAGAAACATGAATTTCTGCACTCTATTCTATCTGTAAGGGACAGGGATTTGATGTTTTGAAGACATATTATGTGTGTGACCCACCACCGGGGGATTTAAAAAGCACCTAGCAGCAGTTAGCAGCTAACTCAAAGAAGAAGAAGAAGTTAGCAGCTAACCTACAGCAACCAATAATGTCTGTGAATTGGGGAGACAACGAGGTCCGGGAGCTTCTTACCCTCTGAGGATGAGATCAACCGACCCTGTTGTGTTACACGTCATGCCACACACTGGGGCAGCGTTATGCCAGCGTTCAGTGTAAATAAGCAAAGCTGGCGTAATGATGGGTCTTCTTTATTGCAGTTCTTCTTTATGGCAGTATTGCGGGATCTCTGTTTAATGTGATCTGAAAATACTTTGAAACCGCATTGTGTTATATTGGTGTTGCGGTAATGACAGAACAGCCTGTGCTGTGATGTGGAGGATGGTTAAAAATGCACTGTCATGCAGCAATTTGAGCTTCACAGTTGATGAAACTCATGAATAACTAAATTAATATTACCTATAACATTGGCTGCTCAGGCATAATATTGTACTTGCACTGTGAGAGCTTATACAGAGTATGGATCTAGATGAACCTATTAAGGAGACTGATCGCTCTCTTTCTCATACAAAATATTTTTAATCATGGATCCGACAGCACACATACTGTATCATTCCAGAGCTTATGCATCACTTACATATCATCTCATGTGCAGGCTGTCTGGTAAAATTCAATTACATCAACTACTGTCCATCATCATTACACTGTGCTATTATGTAGTAACTGGATGATTGTGAAGAGTGCAATTATACCAATACAAATCCACACAGTTATGTACACACAACTACATCTGGTAGAAACTGAAAGCAGGTTGAAAATGACCTGTTTACAGTTTACAGCTTTATAATTGATTTACTGATAGGCTAGAAGATATGTGTGCTCATCCACAACCTCAATGGGATAGGTGCTGGATACCAAAACATCAATGTGAATACAATAGAAAAGGACCTGCACACTGGAAACAAAGTTCACTTATATGGTCTCCTCAACTGTTTGGAAGAACACATTTTGAGGTGTGATATTTTGTTGAAAAATGTATTGTACTTACTCCTTACTACTAAAAGTATTTTGCTAACATTTTTTAACAAGCCTTAATATTGCATGTTTTTGAAATACATTTAGTATTTCATGGCAATAAGTATAGTATAGTTACTTATTATATACAGGTTCTGATTAGAAACTGTTATCAATATTATGAATCTAACATTATTCCATTGTATATTTGTTGATTTGTCTGCCATTTTTTAGGTGTACTGAATGGATATACAGTGATAATGAGGTAAATCCAGGGTGATACTGCTAATACTGGTAATAATTATTCAACAAAGAGTGTGACCAGACTGAAAAAAACAGGAAATTATTAAATTATTTTTCTTGTGTTTAAATTCAAGTCAGTGATGGTATGTAAAACCACAAGAAGAGGATCCATCGGCCAAAATAAGTTACTCTGTTGCACCAAAACAAAGATGAGCGAGCATGACTTTTATATATGACCATCACTTTTTTATTGCATTTATTAATCTTTAAAAATGCTTCACGTTTAAAGTTTTCCGCCCCAGATCCAGTCATTTTCGGCATCAACCAATCAGGGGCCACCAGGAAAAGCCAAACATATTACACACATTCAATTCAGTTCAGTTTTATTTATATAGCGCCAAATCATAACAAGGTTATCTCAGGGCACTTTGTAAATATAAAGAGTCGGTCTAGACCTTCTCTATATGAAAGAGACCCAACAATTCCCACCATGAACAAGCACTAGGCGACAGTGGCAAGGAAAAACTCCCTTTTAACCGGCAGAAACCTCGAGCAGAACCAGAACCAGGCTCTGGGTGGGCGGTCATCTGCCTCGACCGGTTGAGTTGAGAGAGAGAGCAGGAGGGAGAGAGAGAGCAGGAGGAAAGAGAACATACAGTAGTACAGTACAGTTCTACATAGAGATGTAAAGTAATAGTTGTGGTAATGGTATTGGTGTTAATAAAAATAATACTAATAGCAATATAATAATAGTAATACTAATAATAAGAGAAATACACATACTGCCATCGGGCGGAGAAAAGTACGCCCTTTGGCACACAAACAAAGATAGTAGGCAGCGCTTTTTCATTAGTCATTGCACGTTTCTGCAATAAAGTATGATTTATGTGAGTGTAAAAACTGAAATTTATACACACACAATGCAACAATAATAAAAATGATTTTTCATTAAAACCTGTATTTTACAATTGGAATGCCAGTGCCCTTAATGGACCATGGGCCACTGGCCAACACCTTTCTGACACAAACTGAACATTAGGAGGAACTCCACATACTCAGCCTATTGTATTGGATTGCATTATATTGCCCAGGTGTTTATGTTATTGCATCCACCCCGCGTGTATAAAAGATGAAGAAATCACACACTCCCACGCACACAACATTAAAAGCCTATCCTCATCTCCACTCTCTTAGAGGTCCCACTTCTTTTAGCCTCTGTCTTAAAGTTTTCAGACACTAATAGGCTTAGAAGCCACTAGCAGTGGATTAAGGGCAGAAAGAAAGGCGCACCACCTCGCTGTGTTCTCTTCTCATTTTCCTCCTAAATGAAAAGAGGCACAGGCTTCATCTGCAGCTAGGTAGGAAGGCGACACTGGCTCCCTGGATGTTCATTTGAAGAGGGTGACACGCAGTGATCTAGTTCCTTTTCCCAGGTCTGTCTAATTACCGGCTTGATCACCGGCCTGACCTTTCACATTCAGGCTGGACAGAAGAAAGCGCTGCCACCTTGATAGAGCTGGATAATAAGAACAGGAGGACAGGGGGTGGGGAGACGTACTGATAGAGTGAGAAAAAAAAGAGAGTGAAAAAGGGCGGGACTACAAGCCCTTTTGGTAATTGTGCCTTTTTATCCTTTGGGGAAGTAATGAAATGACCCATGTTCCTCTGATCTTTCTTTTTCCCTTTCTCTTTGTTTTTTCTCCCACCTTCGCTGTCTGTCTCACACTTTCCTTCTTTTACTGTTTTTTTTCTGTTGTCTTTTCAATCTTTCCAATTAATCTCTTCTTTCTCTTCATTTCTTTCTCTTTCCCTTTTGCTCTCTCTATTTGTCTTCACTTTCTTTCTATCAAGGCCTATCTTTTGTTTTCTGTCTTCTAGTGATATATCATCAGTTACGATCCAAGTACTATAACTTCAAAGTCCACATTTAGCCAGGTACGATCCAAGGACTAGGGGTAGGAAAGTATCCAAGCTTGCATTTCAAATCAACCAGTGGCGATAGCGAAGGATATGATCCAAGGGCCCATTCCACCAAATTTGCAACATGCAAGCTGCGATTTACTACTGATTTTAGAGATAATTTCCTCTTGCATTGTTTTTGACACGTTTCACTAATTATAACAAATGCCGTATTTGCGAATAATGCAAGAGCATTCAAGAGCATTGCAAATTTATCTGCAATTTTCAAATGACAATGTCATTTTGCCAATGACAGTCATTTGTCTTTTGTTCGTTTGTTTTTTTATAATGACTTGTAATTTTTTTTTGTGAGCAATCATTTGTCTATTTTAGGATGTCTTCAGACCTCAGCATCAGAACTCAGACATCAGACATCTATAACTTCTGTAACATCCCGTTAGTCTTTGTCTGTTGTGTTCCCTGTTTTATTTCTTGTAATACTTTCCTGTTGTTTTAGTTCCTGCCCTTGTGTTTCTCCCACTCCTGATTGTGCCTTCAGCCAACCCCGTTATATACTCCCCTGTTGTCTTTGCTCCCTTGCCAGATTGTCTTTGTTTTCCCTAGTGTTTTCATCACACCAGCATTTCTAGTGTTAGTTTCCTTGTTTTATTTGGACTTTGAAAACATTGTCAAGTCTAAGGTGTCAAACTGTTATTATGTCACCAAAATTAGTTTTGAGAGTTTTTTTATTCTTTTTTATTAACTGTTCAGATTTCAAGTATCGTGGCACAGTGGTGCAGCAGTTAGCACTGTGGAGTTTGAACGTTCTCCCCATGCCTGCGTGGGTTCTCTCCAGGTACTCTGGCTTTACCCCACAACCCAAAGATATGCAGGTTAATTGACGACTCTAAATGGCCCGTAGGTGTGACTGTGAGCGTGAGTGGCTGTCTATGTGTCAGCCCTGTAATTGACTGGCGACCTGTCCAGGGTGTACCCGCCTCTCGCCCAATGTCAGCTGGGATCGGATCCAGCCCCCCGCGACCCTCTAAGGATAAGCGGTATAGATAATGGATGGATGAATGGATTTCAAGTATTTGGTCAATTTATCAAAATATGCAAAATTCAACATTTTCAGAGATGTGAGGAGCTGCTTTCTTCCTTTCTCTTTCACTGTCTCACTCTTTCCCCCGTTTCTCCCTCCTTCATTCCTTCTTTCCTTGCTAGGGTTCATATAGAAACACAGGTGATGACAAAGCAGCAGGGATAGAGGTTGGTCAGGTGAGTGAAAAAGTTCCACTTGAACTTGGTTGTCTCTGAGCGAGTTTTATTATCTAGACCACTTTTAACACAAATGCACACACACACACACACCCACACACACACACACACACACACACACACACAGAGCTGATCTGCAGACCTGACACACTGGTAAATGTGTGAGGATGAAGAATGTAAGTGAAGCAAGGCTGGAGTCTAATCCGCCTCATGTTCCTAAAGTGAGACGGGAGTAAAGGGAGGAGGGATGACAGACTGTTGTGTTGTCATGCTGCTTCAAACCCAGCATGTCACCACATAAAGTCTCTGACAGGTGACTACACCCTGCAAAGATAGTACCACATTCATTACTGGCACATAATACATGGAGGGAAAACAAAGGAAAAAGACTGATGAAACTTATTTTGCTGTGATGAGGAAACAGCTTTATTTCCCCCAGATTCTAATTTCAAATTTTAGAATCAGATTCAGAAAATGAATTCTTCTTTTTAAGGTGTTTGTGCTGGTTGGGGGGACTTTACGACCTGATGTGAGGAGTTGGGATTAGTTACAAAGGGGATATAAAGTGTCCTGTGTGATATGGGTAGTTTTCAGTCTAACTGACAGGGTGTAGAGATCTGATAATTAGAACTTGCAGGTGCCACCAAAGTTTTGATTTGTTTGTAACTTGTAACAATCTTTACCACAAGGGCCATGTCATATGCATAACTAAATAGTGTCTGTTTTAACCACAGTTCTTTTTAGATTTACACAAATTGTAAAAAGGACACCAATGAACTCGGCCCTGTAGGACATCACTCTTGCTAGACTTAATGCCCCTGACCACTACATGTTGTGGCCTATCCTGTAGGAAGCTCCTAATCCATAGCACCAGATCTGGGTTGATCTGTAGTCCAGAGAGGCAGTTAGGCAGGGTGTGTGTGTTCAGTGTGCAGGATTCTTTGGTTTCTTCATAGAATTAAAATCAGAATCAGCTTTAGTGACCAAGTGTGTGCACACACATGGAATTTGACTTTGACTTTGTTTTTCGTTGCTCTCAATGTTACGCATAGTTCTAAGACCAATTTTCAGGAAGACGGATAGAAATAGACCTTCAGCTAAAAACAAGGACAACAAAGCTGAACAAGATAGGTAAAAATAAACACAGAACTCTTAGCCCGACCTGAACCCGACAGGCATTCTGTTTGTATGTCCAAGCCCGACGGGAATTCAAAATGCCTCCATACCGCCGATTTCCCTGCATGGTTTTCTGTAGTTTTTTTAACTTCACCGACAACAGATTTTGTTTGACGTCCTCCATTTAGCTAGGCTACATGCTTGTCACATAAATAACAAACCCCAGCACTGAACAGGAAGCACTATGTCAAGTATGACATTACCAAACCCGAACATCATTTCTAAATTTTTGTCTGAACCCGGCCCGACCTGTCAGGTCCCGTCAGGCTCTGGTTGGGTATCCACCCTCTAATGTACATACAAGTAGGTGAAAAATATAGATGTGTATATGAATACAAAAGCAACAATGAACAACAACATACAATGTCTATATACAAGTCAAACTTTGTCACACTTCTAAGGGCAGGTAGGCAGTAGTGATTGTTTCTGCAGTCCTTACTGTCTGTGGTAGTCTGTTCCGATCCAAACCAGACAGGGATGGATGTGCAGAGAACAGACTTGATGATTGCAGTGTAGAACTGGATCAGCAGCTCCTGAGGCAGGTTGAACTTCCAGAGCTGGCGCAGGACGTCCATCTGTGTTTGCAGTGTAAGGTGGATGTCTTTTTTGTTTGCATGTACTTACAGTATGTTTTAGGCTTTCAGCAATTAGATGTGTGACTTACTGCATCATTGAAAGACATTGAAAGACCACAATCCTTTGAAAAAACCTGGCCCCCCTTCCTGCAGTACGTTCAGATTCGATTATTCTTTTTTCATTACCTTCTGCCCCCACTAATAGTACATATACCACACCTAGACAGTAGAACTTGTTTATGAACAGTCCTTCTGGTTATCATAATGTGCAGTGTTACTGTTTGGTCTTTTCCACTCATGTCTTGATACGTTCTTTTAACTCCACCTGTAATGTTAAGACGGTAAAATTATGTGTGTGTTGTGTCATAAAATTGTACAAAAACAAACAAAAATAACAAACAAACAAACAAAAAAGAATAGAAAATAGGAAAATAGAATACCAGTGGTGATACTTAAGAGAATCTTTGGACTGCACCTTCAGAAAAGCACGTCACCCATAATTACCAAAAACAAAGACACTTCAAATCTGTTTTATGTTGAAAGGACTGTGGTGTGATTAGCTTGAAATGGGTAATCCTTGTTGTTGTTTTTTTTTTTTTTGTGACAATCAACAGGTTACGTCTGAAAGCACCCTTAGGCTTTTTTTGCTTGTTTTTCACTCCCCTTATTTATGGGTTTTTGGCATTGTCGCTACATGTCTAGGCTGGGTATGCCACATATTATTAAATTCTGGATAAGTTAGGATTCTCAGAAATGCCATCAATTGGCAAAAAAAAAAGTGTCCACAGGTTTTCATTACACCACAAATATCTGTATACAAAGGGATAGAGGAGAATGTCCATTGTTCCAGGGATATGAGAACCATGTTGATGAAACATTCTGAGCCCTAGTTCTGTCAGAAATTGTACTGATAGTGCAAAATGAATAAAGCCAATATTCTTCTTCTTTTTTTTTTTTTTTACTACTATAGTTTTTCTTTATCTTTCTATTTAGGATTCAAAGTTTTGGAACTGCATTTCCCATCTTGCCTTGGGTGATGCAAAGACTACAGACAAGTTCATGAGTTGCAATGACAGGGATAAGATTAGAGCCACATCCAAAACTAAATCTACGACTAAACTACTAAATCTGAATGCTCCTTCAAACTCTTTGCAACTTGTAAATGGGAAATATAAACTTAAAGGTAAACTACTGTTCATTAAACTGTAGTTTTCCTTTAAAGTAGTCAAAGAATGTTCAGACTCAAAGAAATCATTAATGGAATTGCACTCTCAGGTTGAATTAAATAGTGCAGTGTGTTTTCTGAAGAAAAACAGCTTTTATTTTTGCACTGACAGTACTCTTGTGCAGCTTTTTGAATTCCTTTTCAAAGTCCTTCTCGTAGGATTCCTTGAAGCCCAGTCTGAAACTTGTTAGTGTTTGTAGAATCTTCCATCGTGATGATAAGAGGACATCGCCGGCGTGGGTCAAAGGCACTTAATGAAACACACATGCCCATACGCACACAGACACACATAACAAGTGCATCAGGTTTGACATTTTCATTTAATTAGCAGTTACCATGCGACTAAGTAAATCTCCCAAGCACTCTGGCAGGTAGCAGTACCCTGATTATCTCTATAAGCTGCATTGTGAGGCGCACACACACCTACACACACATCATTATCTTTCAAAATGGCGATCAGAAATCAAAATCGGCAGATGATGAAACAAATGCAGCATGAAGCAGTTCAAAAACATGTAGCCTGACGCTAAGAAGCTGCCATCAGTGATAACCGTCATGGCGCATGAAGGACGGTTCCTTGGAAGTGCGCAGATCCTCTCTGATAGCAACATACCATAGGGAAAAGAAGAACGGTGTCTCTTTCAAGTGTGTTTTGGCCCTCACCCCCTTGCTCCCCCAGACTCTCCCTTTCCACAAGAACAACAAAGACTACATTTGTACCATTAGCTCATGTTTTCTGGATCAAAGAGTTCATCCCTACGTTTCCTCACCACCTTCATCCAGGAGTAAATCAGAGCTTGACACTATTCATTGTCAGTGACATCTGGAGTAAGTTACCATCTCTGTGCCATTTGTCTGGGCAGTGGAACAACGCAACGACATTTGGTGATAAACAAGAAGAGAAGGATGAGTTAAATGGCTGTGGGTGACAGACGCCTCACCCTGACCTGCACCTATACCATAACACTCCGCTCCGCAGGAACATCAATACAGAGCCAGACACTGCCGCATGCCACTCCATCACCGGTTATGGTTGTGAGATAAGAGATGGATGCAAAGCTCATACTGTGGCAGAGAGGTGGCAAAAACACATAGCTCAATAAAGTCCAATTCAGTGAGTTTGAAATACAATCTCACAGAATTGTTTTACTGTAAATTGGGTTTCAAAAGTCCCCAATTTTTGCAATTATGCTATTATCCTAGTAAACCTCACTATGGATCCCTGCAAAACTTCAAATCGCTCCCATTTCTTATTCCTGTCACTGATGTTTCTGTAAATAAATGGGAATGTCATATACTAGATCAGGGGCCAGATGTATAAACCATGCATGTGCACAAAAACCATGCATATGCAATTACCCACACATAAACTGATATTTATAAAAGCAGAATGTGCAAAACATTGTTTGTTTAGGTTGTTTGAGTGACATTTTACAGAAAGCAATGTAGACTGCAAAATAACAATACAATTAGTGAAACTGGCAAAGGCGCATTTATGAATGTATTTTTAATTGATTCATGATTGATGAATTTTATCATTCTTTTTATTTACATGGGAGCCATTATTTCCCAGTAAATGATCTTTTCATTTGATCCTGAATTGTAAAGCACTCTGTGAACACTATAAATTAATCATTGATCATCTTTCTGACATTTAATAATAATGATTAAGATATCATAGCGATCATGGTTTACATCTGATGAATTAGTGGTGTGGGCGCTATAAATAGTCACAGCCGTGCGTAATGGTCACATGTAATGACAGCTGTTCTGGTGCTGTTGGAGAAACTTGTCGATGCGACACAGTCTGTTAAATTGCAATTTAACCCCCCCACACACACACACATTCTGAGCCAGGACTGTCCAAAAAAAAAATATTGATAGTGCAATGTGAAACTATCAGAATCAGGTTTATTACCAAATAGATTTTCACATACAAGGAATTTGCCTTGGTGTTGTTGTGCATAAGTATATAATATACAAAGTAAGACAAAAAGTCAAGCAATCATAAATAGAAAATTTGTATGTACAGTTTTTAAACTTAAGAGAACGTAATGTGCAAAATATTGACAAAAGAATGTGCAAATGTTCAGAGTATGAAGTATAAAGAATATGTGCAATAGTTAATATTAATGGATTTTGTCACTTCTTTTATTATTCTTTGTCTTACTTCTACTTGGGGCATAATAATGGTATAAGAATTAGACCTACAGTTCCCATAACTTGGGGGACGTAAATAGGACCACCTCCAGTGGTCATGTGAATCCTTACTGTATTCTTTTGGTAGCAAAGGAGGAAGCAGCGTGACACTGTAACAGCATTGCAAAACCTCTTAGGAAGAAGGTCGAGGTGAATTAAGTGGTTGACACTGTCTCGAGAGACTGCTGTCAATTTCATGTTTCCTACCAACAATAAACGTTTCTTTTAATGATGACCATGATCTTTCAATAACCTTAACCATACTTAACAAACACACACACAAGGCAAGTACTCACCAGGATGCACAAGAAATAAAATGTTTTATCATTTAAATAAATTAAATCCAGACATATGCCTAATTCAAGAAACCCATGTCAAACTAACGACCATAGAATAAAGTCACCAGAATTCAGTCAAGTTTTCTCGGCTCCCTATAATTCAAGACAAAGACGTGTATCCATATTGATTCACAGAAAAATCCCATTCACTCATATCTCCACCACTACTGACCCAGACTGCAGATTCGTTATCATAAATACATCAATAAACAGTATTAATCTGACCATAGCAAATATTTACGGGCCTAACACAGATGACCCCCCCCATAGATTCTTCACATCCTTATATAATTTCACAGACTCCAAAACTATCAATGGAGGTGATTGTAACACAGTTCTGAATCTAGCAATAGACCAATCAGGAACAGCAAGCAGGAAATGGCAATCCACAGTAACAATAAAACAGATATAATGTTTAATTGTTATGGGAGAGTTTGGACTTGACAACGGTAGAAGTTGCTCTGTAGTCTGGTGGTATGGCAGCAGATAGAAGCTGCTCTGTAGTCTGGTGGTATGGCAGCAGATACTTCTGTATTGCTTGCCTGATAGCAGCAAGGTGATCAGGCTGTGGCTGGGGTGGGTATTGTCTTTTAGTATCCTTTGGGCTCTGTGTGGACACCTCACCTCACCGATATCACTGATGCTTGGTAGATGGGTACCAATGATGTTCTGGGCGTTTTAATCACCCCCTGCAGAGTCCTTCTATCCTGGGCTGTGCACACCCCATGCCAATTTGTAATGTTTCTAGTTGCTCCTCTGTAAAGGTTAACAAGATCTTGGCTTGGGAATTTTGCCTTCTTAAGTCGTTTCTGAGCTTTCTTTACCAGGGTGGAGATGTGTGATATCCATGACAGGTTTTCTGTGATGCTGATTCTCAGGAACCTAAAAATGTTCACCTGCTCCACCTCAGCTCCACTGATGTAGATGGGTGTGTGTCTTCGTCTTCTTTTTTCTAAAATTAATGATCAGCTCCTTGGTTTTGTTGACGTTGAGCAGTAGGTTGTTCTGTGCACCACTCTGCAAAATTGTTGATTTCCTCCCGATGTGAATTCTTATCCTTGATGGCCATTGATGGTAGTGTCATCCGCAAACTTCAGTTCTTCAGAGTTCTCTCCATGTCGGAGAGATTACAGTGGTGGGTGTACAGCGTGAACAGGAGGGAGCTGAGCACACAGCCCTGGAAGGCTCCAGTGTTGAGCACTAGAGTGGATGAGGTGTGACCGCCAATCCTAACTGTCTGGGGTCTATTTGTGAGGAAGTTCAATATCCAGTTGCAGAGTGTAGTCTATTGGAGAACCAGTTTCTCAAAGCACTTCGTCAGAATGGGGGTGAGTGCCACATGGCGGTAGTCATTTAGACTATACATTGCAGACTTTTTAGGTACAGGGATGATGGTGGCTGTCATGAGGCAGGTGGGAACAATCTCCTGTGACAGTGATATGTTGAAAATGTCAGTAATGACATCGACTATCTGTCATCAGTAAAAGCGTTATCTACTAGAATTGAAACTGTCAATCTGTCTATGATACATATTGATCAAACAGGTTTTATCAAAGGCAGACACGCATATAATAACACACACAGGATATTCAACATAATTAATTAGGTAACTCAGAACAATGAGGAAACAATAATAGCTTCATAAGATTCAGAAAAAGCTTTTAATAGAGTCAATTGGACATTTCTCCACTCTAAAAGTTTGGGTTCAGAGAGTCATTTATCAACTGGGTCAAAACACTGTACAACTCACCTACGGCCACAGGCACAATTACTGGGTTTTCACCTGAAGACCAGCACATCTAATATTGCTATTAGTATTATTTCTATTAATATTAACATCAATACCAATACCACAACTATTACTTTACATCTCTACATGGAACTGTATTGTGCTGCTGTATGTTCTCTTTCCTCCTCTCTCTCTCCCGCTCTCCCCCTCCCCCTTCAACCCAACCGGTCGAGGCAGATGACCGCCCACCTAGAGCCTGGTTCTGCTCGAGGTTTCTACCTGTTAAAAGGGAGTTTTTCCTTGCCACTGTCGCATAGTGCTTGCTCATGGTGGGAACTGTTGGGTCTCTGTAAATATAAAGAGTTGGTCTAGACCTGCTCTATATGAAAAAGTAACTTTGTTATGATATGGCACTATATAAATAAAATTGAATTTAATTTAATTGAATCTTAAAATATTCTGCAACACAAAGCCCAGACAATCCAAAAGGTTTACTGAACAAGGTCTGGTACGATATCCAATTGCACTATGGACGCAGTGGCAAAGAGGGGAATTGGGATCTCAAACCTGACTCATACATCCTAAAATGTGACAAGAATGGAGCAAAGTATTTCACCATGACATTCAACAATGAAACAAAAAATCAGACCACTGGAGAGAGACCAAGAAAATCGGAAGGGCGCTATGTTTGAGGAGTGAGGAAATCCTCCTCTTCCAGTCCAGTTGCGGAACTGTTTATGTTGGCAGAGCCAAATAAATGATTAAAACCCCACATTTTTATATTTCATATATTTGTGAGTCATTTCCTGACAATGTTGATGAACTACATTGTTTGCCAAATATTTTCTGACAAATAATTTTGTGCTGAACTTTAAAAAGTTTAAGCTGTTGCTAAAACGGAACTATGACGTATGACTATAGTGGAAGCAACAGGTCATACATCATCCTCCAAGCTTGCGCAGGTGCCCTGTCCGGCCTCTTTGCGTCTGAGCGGCAAACCGATAAACATCGTTGTGAGCTAGCTAGTCAACTTATTTTGTATTTTATCACAACTGTAGCATTATAGACAGTTATATCTCTCTATGTAGGTATGTAGGTGTGTCTGTATGTTTGTCTGTCGGTCGGTCTGTCAGTTTGTTTTTCTTGTTAGTTAGCTAACTTAGGTAGGTGTAGTTAGCTAGTCTAACTCTAACTTACAGCATTAGGTAACTGAGGGTCTTCATTTTATTTTTTAGTTTCCTCCACCTTAGTTTAGTGTGTTATTTATTTTCACAATGGCATTTGTGTGTGCGGTGAACAAGTGCAATCAATACAGTGGATTACACAAAATCCCACCAGCAAACAAGCTTTGGACCGTCTACAATCAGTGGTTGGACTTCCTTGGGCTGGAGGACAGACGACAGCCAACGTGCCGCATTTTCATCTGCAACAAGTATTTTACTACAGACTGTTTCATCAGAGAAGGCTGAAGCGATGCCATCCCAACCATCAGCATTGATGAAACGGTGAGTTGTGCACTGTGAAATGTTTTTAATGATTTATTCACACTAGCAAACTAACGTTAGTTTACGGCTGGTTATTTCATTGTTTCATAACATAAAGACGTGTCTTCGCCCACGCCACTGTGTCTTATCTGTCGGTGTTTACGGAGTATCAGCCACTCTAACGGTAGCTGATTGTCTGAATAATATGACATGCATCATCACATATTGTACATTATTTGGATAGGCTCTCAGGACAAAAGACATAGGGTGCCAGACAGACACCCCAGTGACACACCTATTCCCAGCACGGAGAAGTAAGGGTAAGGATAATGAGGGTACAGTGTGAAGGGCCAGGGACAGCTCCAGACTCTGCTGGACTAGTCACACAGTCGTGGTTCACTTCTTAGTAGATATGTGTGATTCCAGTGATGTTGGACAAATAATATATAGGCAACTCTTTGGTGTATAGGCTCAGTTCTGTAAAAATAATCATTGTGTGTTCAAAACTAAATCTGCATATAGGCATACAGTGTGTAAACTATGGGATGTAAACTATGTAAACTAAATGCTTTTTTTCCCATTTAATTGTGTGTGCTCGCTGTTCAAGTGTCCCTTCAACCTGAGAGGAAGAGTGTGTCCTGTGAGACTGAACCTGAACCCAATACACTTCAACCCCCATTGTACACCACTGAAGAGATCACGCTTGGACCACTCCACAGATGATTCCAGCTTTAGTCCTGGTGACAGCACTTTGATTGAAGATCAGTAAGATTTTGTCTTTAACTCTTTCAGCTTGTGTCTTAAACGTTCCTTAATTAACATGTGATGTGTCATCTGTGTGTGTGTGTGTTAAATTCATAAGGCTGGGTTTGAATCCAACCATGGGCCTTTCTGTGTGGAGTGTGCATGTTCTTCCTGTGTTCATGTGTGTTTCCTCTGGGTGCTCCTCCCATGTCATTCATGTTAGTATGTGTAGAAGGGCACAGCTGAAAATAATACTCAGCAAGCCTACCTTGGGTAAATAAAAGTTAATAAATAAATAGTTATATTTGTGATAGTGCCTAAACCAGATATATGAATAAGAGAGATGATTAGTCAAAAAAACATGTCATCAGTTAGGTATATAGAGTTTTGTAGATGTGTAATCAGTTTTGCAAAGGGAGCAATGAGATCAAGCAAAAGGCCAAGTGAGAAGAGCAGCTGCACAATCGTCGGTTGCAGCTACTCTGATGAAGACAACTTATGTACTGTATCAAAACTTTGTGTACATTTTCAATGAATGAGCATCGCGCCACAAGTGTGTGGCTTCTCTTATAACTCTTCTGCTTGTTTTTGTCAGGTGGCAGCTCATTAAGAGCTCTCAGCCCTGAGAGCTCAAGCCAAGCCATTGGCGCCCCCTCCTGGTAGTGGATAGTCAAATTTCAGTACAAATCAAAACATCGGCTGTGTTTGAAATCACATACTAACGTACTGGCTACTACATACTCAATCAGTATGTACTGCATATTAAATGAACGATTAAGTATGCCATTACAAGCAGACTGTTCACACTGAAGTATACTCAAGCAAGGCAGTCATGTGACTGCATCACATGACTGTATCAATGACAACATTACCGGTCCGAGCTAAGAGACACAATATATCTTGGGGCGGTTGAGTATGTCCAGTAAGCTCACACCGCATACTCAGAAATTCTTGCTAATCTAGTACACGTCCGGGTATTTCTCGCACACACAAAGTCCACATACTATGCAGTTGGAACGCACTACATACTCAATTTGATGTCATACTTAGTATGAATAGTGTGTTACTATGCGATTCTGAACACAGCCATGGACAAAATTAACAAACAGCTCAATGCTGATTTGCAAATTGAATTGGGACTTGAATTGGGACGTCAAGTTAAATGAGACATGAGCTACCAATTACATATCTGCAAGTCTGAATGCACACCTACAGATCACTGCAGACAAATCTACCGTTATATTTTCAAATCTCAATACATGTGAAAAACTGGTTTATAAATCTCAGGAAACATTTGCACATATCAACTCATGTATTTACTATGATAAAGTCTTGATTCCATAATGTTTTAAATCACTGCACACTCAGTATATACATTATATACAGTGCCTTGAAAAAGTTTTCAGATCCTTGATAAAATCTCACTTTTTTACTGGATAACAAATACTGCTGTAATATTTCTTTCCATGTAATAACTTAATTCAAAATATGACTACTCAAAATGATTTTTTCACCTTTAACTTCATATTTTGACAAAGATCTGAATACTTTTGCAATGCACTGTATGTGCATCAATGTGTAATGCTTATGTTTTACATCCTTCAGAGCAATGAAGTGGGCAACAGCCTGAGGATGGAGAAAGAAGGTTTGGTGAGAGGGCTTTTAGTCTTGGCCAACACGGGTGTTTTAAGATTGGAAATAATTGTTAATCAAAAATCTCTTATGTAAGTATGTAATGTAAACACCCACTGTCATCCCTACAATATTGATATAAAGGTATTCAGTCAAAGGTGTCATATTTGATTTTGTCCATGTGGCCAAGGCCTATACTGAAAAGTCATCCATGTCCTGCCATGTGTCTTTGTTGTTGGCTATTTTGTAAATATAACTATGGAATAAACTAATTCTACAACGCTACTGAACGTGTCCTTTTCTCCATTTAACAGGGGATAGCACAGATGTGTAATCTTGAATATACTAACTGTTGGGGCGTAGCTAATTCAGTGTGTGTGACTGAAATCACTAACCTTTTGTTTTATTCATTTTGCCAAGACATTTTTAGAAGGTAAGGGGACAGAAAATGTTCCATAAACATATTTACAAGTAAACCATTGTATTGTCCAAATGAACCCATATTTGGGGATTCTGTGCCTCCAACTCACCATAGTGCTGCCTGTAGCTGTTGCACGCAGCCTGCAGGACCCATGGATTGAGGCATACGCCATCTAGTCCAGGGTGGGCTGTCATGCATTCTATCGCTTCCTCCACCTCTGCACACTTGGCCATGACCTAATTTACACAATGGTAGACACACTGACCAATAACTGCCTAGGGAAGACAGGATTCCACCATGTTACTGGAAACACTCTGTCCCATTATCTTTTAAAATGTCTTGGAAAAATGTACCTGATTGACTTCCCTACAGCACACATTCTCCCAAGCTTCTGGCATGGAGGCACAGTGGCCACAAATGCACTATAGCTGGGGTGGTTCATGAGTCGGCTCGCTAGTTGTGGGTGAACGACGAAGTGGACAGGTTAGGTTATGATAATATGCGCTGCGCTAGCTCTGCAGGTTGAGAAGTCGTAGCACCGGCAGTGTCTCCCAAAATGCGAGCCATTGGCTCTAGTGTATATGGTCTGATGACCGCCGTCTCATTGGGATCCTCGTTTTCAGGTGAAGAAGGTGGATAAAAATCCTCCACCTCATAACTTACGTTAGAGTGACAGCTATCACTATCCATACTAATATCCATGCTATTCCATCCATGCTAAAGTTGTTGACCTTGACATGTACACTAGAACAGCAATCTGGTTGGCGTGGTAATGGATTACGTATGACTATTAACCACACCCCCATTCTCTGTTTGAGAAAGAACGTTAACCAAAAGACAGAATGTTACACTGGCTGGAGTGGGGCTTTAAGTAAACAAACAAATCATAATCTGTTCTTGCTTTTTTCTTCGGCACTTGGCACATCACTCCCTCCCATGTGTTGTTACTTAAATAATCTTTCAGTCATTTTTCATGCAAATATATATGTATATACTGTATATATATATATATATATATATATTTCATGGTTCCAGCATCTCAAATGTAAGGATTTGCTGCATTTTCTTTAATTCTAATAATTTTAATTTATTTTTAAAAATTCTGAGGTTTGGACTATTGGTTGGGCAAAACAAGCATTGTGAAGGTGTCATTTTGGGCTCTGGGTTACTTGTGATGGACATTTCTCACTATTTTCAGAATTTTTACAAACAATCAATTAATCAAAATAATAATCCATAATGAAAACAACCATTAGTTGCAGTCAGATACAAAAGTTACAAATTAGCTTCACCTCAACCAACTACAACAGAAAATCT
Source organism: Macquaria ambigua (assembly GCA_008360985.2). Taxonomy (NCBI): domain Eukaryota; kingdom Metazoa; phylum Chordata; class Actinopteri; order Centrarchiformes; family Percichthyidae; genus Macquaria; species Macquaria ambigua. The sequence continues at coordinate 77,610 of VMKM01001247.1, read as the reverse complement.
GGCTTTTACATTAATGCATGAGTAATAACCAGACCTGCAAACTCACAAGAGGTGAAAAAGGTGACATGTTTGTAAATTCAACCCTTGTAGGGGTGTCTGGGGGCATCCTCCCCCTGAAGAATCTTTTTGTGATTTTAACATGTGAACGAAGCATTCTGGTGCACTCTGAGAAGAAAATAAAAGGGAAAAGACAACATTTGCCTAAGAGGGCATGAGAGCCCTTGTTGCTGTAATTGATTTCTTTTGTGCAGAGGCTGCATTTTGCATACCCCGTTTTATCAATTTTTTTTTTTTTTAAATACCTTTAAATACACCTCCGTTTTCACCTCAACCTTTAGCCAGGCCCAGCTCCATCTGCACCTCAGCCCTGAGTCAAGCTGCACTACATAAATAGCATCTTCCTCTTTAAGCTCTCATTCTGAAAAATAATTGTCTAGATATTATCAACTGGCTTCATGGCCTCCTTTTTCATTATCATTAAAGTTTGTTAAGGCTAACCCCAACTGCATCTGTCAAGGTTAAATCATCCGCCAGAACTGGTGTTTCCTTACGTTTCCGACAATGACGGACATTAAAATCGGATAACATTACGGATGCAGTGGGAGTTAGCCTTAACAAACTTTTGATTCTTAACTGTAACGTTGTAATCATAGACTGTATGGTTGTTATACACAATTTGATGAAGTTAACGTTATCTGACATGCTAACAAGCTGGCAAGCTTTCCATTATAAACAGGTTGGGAAAGATTTGATGGGGTAACGTTAGGAAAAGACCAACCTCAAAACTAGTGTCCATTGTAGTAGTACCACGAAAAGTCTTTATACATCCATAGAAAAGAAGACAATGCAGTTATCTTGATTCTGATTAGCCAAAGGACTCAAAACATCTCACCAAAGATGTTCTATTGAGAAGAAGATTGCGACGTGACAACAGCTTTCTGAAACGTCTCTGTTCTCACTCCAGTCTATGGGAAATTGCGCTGGCCACTTGACCCCCCTCCTCCCCCTAAAAAAAAAACCTCTTCAGATCTACACGATTCACGTGAATGACATATTTTGATTCAAAATGGCAAATATCGCCGAAAAGTGACTAGTTTGCAGGTATGAATAACAATGAGTAACAACAAAAACACAAACAGAAGACTCTTGTAAGGAATTCGATACTGAACGGAAATCCAGTGCAAAGATGCTAGTACAGGCGTAATATGTTCCCTTTTTTTAAGTCTGCATAGGAGTATGACTGCAGCATTCTGCACCAGTTGTAAGCCGTGAATAGAGGCTTGGTTGATACCAAAGTATAGGGAGTTGCAATAATTGAGTCTTGAGGATATTAGAGCATTTTTTTAAAGACTTTTCTAAATCTTTAGGCAATAAAAAAGTATTGTCGAATATTATTCCAAGGTTTTTTGCGAAGGGTCTGATGTGATTGGATAACTGGATGAGGGACTGGGCAGTGGTGCTGGAGGAGTTTGGGGGGTGGAACAGTATGATCTGTGTTTTGTTTTCATTTAATTGTAGAAAGTTGTTAACCATATGGTACAGCTGGGTGTCATCTGCGTAACTGTGAAATTAGATATTGTGGTTCTGAATAATTTGGCCTAGCGGAAGCATATGGAAAATAGGAGGGGACCAAGGACTGAGCCTTAAGGAACTCCACATGAGAGATACGCAGGGGTTGAGAATGAATTGTGATATAAGTGAAGCCAGTCAAGAGCTGTGCCAGAGACTCTATCCCAATGACACAGGCGATCAATAGGTATTGTGTGGTCCACTTTGTCAAGGGCAGTGCTGATCTAAAATAACCAATATTGAGGAGTGACCACCATCGGCTGCTACAAGGAGATAATTGGTTACCCTCAGCAGTGCGGATTCGGTGCTGTGGTGTGCCCGAAAACCTGACTGAAACTTCTCAAAAATGTTATTGCTTTTAAGGAATGGTAGCATCTCGTCACCTTGAAATTATAAGGTTCTATCTAACATTTTTGTCAAAATTATAATTAAGTTATTCACATATTCTTACTCTGTGACAACATAACATTATGTGAGTTTTTTTTTTAAGTTGTTTGCATTTTTGGACTTTTTATTTAAAAAACTCAAACTTGGTTTTATAAGGTTCTACTTGAGAGCCAATCAGCATTTTGAATGCACACAAGAGGACCAATCAGGTTCTGCTTCTTTGTCATTTCGCCGCAATTGCCACGGGGGGCTGGGGGACATATATGTGTATATATGTGCACGCAGACCTTCCGGTTAAAAGATACAACAGAGGCAAAAGAGGCAGACAGAAAGCAGACTGATAAGATGCGGGTTTGCGGCGATCACCAAGACATTAAACAACGCTCACATAAAAATATTGTTGGCAGCATGTCGTGTGTAGTATTGAAGAAAACTCCTCAAATACCTTCACACACATACATGTTAAAAGGTGAATTAATAGTGTTATAAGTCTGTGTTTAATTCGGCGTGTATCTGATCCACCAACCAGCACTTATTTTAGTGAGAAATTTAATTTTTGAAACAGTTCGCTTCTCATTCCCACCGTCTTCTCCCACTTAAATAGTTCAGCTAACCAACGGAGGCTCGTAGTGAGTTGAGGCGCCAAAATCCGAAATGTAAAGTTTGTACAAATTGACAAGAAGACTGTCCACATATGACGCCCTTTATCTTGTGTTTCTAGATTATGTGTTTTACGTAGATGTAAGGAATTGTTAATATGTCATATTTCTTAAAGGGAGTTTGGCGTAATATTTTCCCTGCAGGGAGCTTTAGTTTAATTCAAACTGCTAATATGTATATTTTTTAACGTTTTGTCACCACTACAGAAACACTAGGTTTATGTACCCTTTATGTGTGTGTTTTTAAATTACTTTCTTAATTAAACATGATATGCTTGATGGTGTTAGCCTATTAATGACTCCTAATGAAACGTGAAAGCTCAGCATTCTCGTTTTTTTTTTTGGAGGGTTGGACAATTAGTAGATTAGACACATTTTATTTACCTGGCATACTGATCTGTAGAGAGAATATCAGGAAAATCCTTATACTTTCTGGGGACAGTGGTGTGTGTGTCCCACTTTCTGTGGAATAAAGCCCTGGTTAGATTTATTCCAGTAGCTGCTTGCTGTCTAAACCAAAGGAAACTTAAACTAATGATTCCTTGAATAATGTGTTTAATCCAACCTTATTCCTACCTAAAATTGACCTCTGCACTGGACAAAATATTTAGCACTGACCTTTATACTTAACCTGCAATGCTTTTTTGAATAAGAAAAAGATTCGTCCTAAAACAAGAAATGTCATAAAAATGTCATAGAAAGTATTAAATTTAATTTTCTCATACATGTAGACACTCTATTACAACACTAATTTTATCTTTTAAAACAAAGTATGAGTGAACTGTTTGTGTTCCTTGAAAATCACTGCTTTTTTTCATGTTTTGCAAGATAGAACCTTATAATTCCAAGCAGAAAGTGAGTTTTTAGGATTAGAAGGATCCATCTGCATTTGACCTGTTCCAAAAAAAAACATTTACAAATTTGATAGGATTTTGATATTGTACGTTTAGAATACATTTAGGGTGTCTGTCATTTTCATGTATGAAAGAGTTGTTCCACATATCATTGGGAATTCAAAAACTCTGAAGCTCAATATCTCAAAACCGCTCAGAACGCAAATGGAACCATATAATTCCAAGATGGCGATCTGTTGAAGGACTACTTTCTCCAGTACTTTACTCAGAAGTGGCAGTTCTGAAATAGGTCCATAGTTATTTGGTGTTAGTGGATCAAGACCCATTTTCTTTCAGAAGGGGTTGATCCACAGCATGTTTGAGCCAAGGCAGGACATTCCCAGTAAGTTGCTTACTTAGTTGGAACAATATCAAGGCAGCTGGTAGTGGAGTTCATACCGGAAATTATTTTATCAAGAAATGGGCAGAAAAATATCAAATGTTGGTGGCCTTATAAGAGGGAGAGATATTCAGTCTAATATTTTCAACCATGTCTAAAAGTAATTTTTTTAAGTCCTCACAGCTGATTGGTGAGGGGTCCAGGCTAGGTCTAGGAGGGGGGTTTATAACAAAGTTGATGGTGCTGAATAAGATTCTTATGGCAACTATTCTTAATAATGCTAGAAAAAATATTTTGTTCTTGCATCCTTAACAGACAGTTGGTATTTAGTCAAAAGATTTTTAGAAATATCTTAGGAGTTCTGAAGCCTGTCTTTCCTTCACTTGCGCTCTGGTTTTCTGCAGTCCCTCCTAATAGATCTTGTCTGGTTGTTGAGCCACTGAGAAGTTTTTGGTTTGCTAGCTCTTCTTGTGATAGGGGCAATTGAGTCTAGAGTGTGGCTATAGGAGTGATTGAAGAGAGTGAGTAACTCCTCAGTGTTTAATGACAACAAGGAGGATTCAATTTGGCAGGTTGTTGGTGTGGCCCTAAATCCAGTAGAAAACAGATGTAGCAGTAGTTGAGTTGAGGATGCAAGAGCATACAGGAGCAGTTTGTGCAGGAGCTGAGCGAGAGAGCTGTACTTCGAATAAAACTGGTTTATGATCTGAAACACAGACATCATTCAGTTTAGTCCAGGGTATGGTTTTTGACATGCGTTGAGCTAGTTATTGACTGAACAAGATTAAAAAATTCAATAAGGAGTAAGAATTCTTTGACAAGAGGTTGAGAGGGACAACAGACATGAATATTAAAGTCATATGAAGGACTTGTTGTATAAAGACCTCACATTCAGTGATCCAAATTTGGGTGAGTAGAGGCCAAGGGTGTTAAAATGTATTGTTTTGGGGCAGTGGGACAGGGTCATAATATGGTGACTCGTGTAGTTATAGTGACTGTTGCTAGTAAGAACAGAAATACTGGCATTACTATTATCACAGATAGCACAACTAGAATTAAAAGATGCAACAGGCAGATTCAGAGTAGGTCTTACTGGGTGTCAGGGTGAGGATAAGGAAACCTTGCAGGAGAGTAAGGTCAGTTCAATATTCCTTGATAAAAGTCATGAACCTGTGTAGTTGGGGTGGAGGTCATCATGTTTGAAAGTATCAGCCTCATTGACGATCTGCTCAACACCGCCCTGTACTTTTCTGTCTTTCTGATTGCTTAAACTTAATGTCATTAAGTCTGGGGTGCACAACAAGGGTAGATGCAGACTGTTGTTTCTAAAGGAGCTGAAGGGCAGAGGACTTAATATCCTGGACACAGGCACCCAGTCAGCAGACTGTTTTTGCCTTAGAGACCTCCACATAGTGAACAATGGAGGACCCAACCACAGGAACAAGTGGAGAGCTGCAGTGGTTGTTATTGCTGGTGTTGCAGCTGTGCCACTTGGAGGGGTGGGTATATGCATTTTAACTTTTTCAAAATTTCTTTTTAGTTATGTTGGGTTTTGAACATAAATGTAACAGTTTTGACAATAGTATGTAAACATGTGCAAAATGGAGTGTGAATACACAGAGTTTTGGTGGTGGTTGAGTGAGTGAGAAAACAGTTCATGAAATTTAAAAGATGTAGTCATTGACTGCATTGTGTGAAAGCAACGGAAAGTGATCCACAGTTTTGTCCACATTGACTTCTGCTGTGCTGACTGTGTGAAGAGCTTTGAAAAATTGAACTACAGAAATGTGACTTAGCAATTGTAAAAAATGTAATATCTGATTACCCACTGCTTTATTTTCCAGTGCTGACACACACACACACACACACACACACACACACACACACACACAAACATACACTCACTCCTACATTTTATGTTCAACTACAGCCCAGCCCCCCGCCCTGTCTCTGTCTGTTCTCTCTCTACTTACTCTCTTACTCTCTTCCCCTCACCTCTACCCACTACCCATCAAGCCCACTGTATGGGTGGGTGGCCCACGATGGACCAGTCAGGCTTATGAGGCTCCAGCGGGGTCCCACAGGCTAGTCCCTGATCAATAGACGTCCCTGATCCAGCCTGTGCTCCCCTTCTCTGGGATTACCTTTGCATTTGCCCCCTCTGAAGCTGTAGAGGTAGACTGTGTCCTGGCAGACATCTCTCTCAATTCTAATCAGAACTCAATGTCCCTCCCAACTCACAACAACTTGCCCTCACCCCTCAAAAATCTCTCTCTAATATAGCTTATCTGTTTCTCCCCCCTTCTCCCCTTTCCTTCTCCGTTCTCCTTTCTTCTCTTTGCAGCTCTCAGACATGCACACACACACACTTACAGACTTACAAATATACCCACTATATCATATACCTTTGTCACAACCCCTACTGTTTGTTGTTGTTAGTCTTAGCATTGTCTTGTAGTGTCTTAGCAATGTGTTGAATTGTGTCTTAGTGACGTATCTGTTGTCAGTGTATATGTGTTCTATTGTGTTCTCTGTCACCTGTTGTATTGTGTTTCATCACCAATACATTTTTTGTGTGTGTGTTTATTGGGAGAGTTACATGCTGGAGCTATTTTTTGTGTCAGTCAGGAGCAGTGAGTTTGCCAGGTTTCTTACTATCGTGCCTGTGCAGAGACCAAAACCAAAACCTGTGCTCACAGAGATGAGATTGATATCCATCTTCTCATCTCAATAAAAAGCTATTTAAGTGTACTTCTCAAAACATTGAACTTTTTCTTTAAAGATGGGTTGTTTGACAAGACAACAATGAACTGTGAGTAGGAGTGAGTCAAAGAGGAAGAGCAGAGAAACAAATTAAACTAAAATAAAAAATGTACTCAATAATGGAATTCAGAGTCATTTTTGCCTATAAGACATTCTACATTCTATGTGTACTGGCCTTCACTCGCTGCCCCTGGTGGGATTTAAGGGTAAAATTCCTGGATGTACAACTGAATGTACTGGAAATCTACACAGTCTATGCATGTCCAAACTATTTAAGCAATACATGAGTTTGGAGCTATAATATTGAGAGCATTCTAGTTCAAGGAATTTCTGCCCACAGTATTTCAAAGAAATGAATAGAATCCTAAGGCATTATTGAGCTACACTGATTTCTTTGTTTAAAGGACACAAATATATAGGCACATTTTCAGCAGGGAAATAAGATATGAATGAATCCACAACTGTTATTAAAGTGAAATAAAGTTAATCCAGCAATGCTGCAGGGAATTATCTTTGCCCGAGAATCCGATCCAACATTTCTCTCTAATATGGTAGTTATATCAGATATCAGATGAAGCACACTCAATTGAAATCTTCCTTATGTGGACGATAATGACTTTCCTGCTTGAATCCAATTTAAGAGCCTCTAATGGCCCCATCATGTTTCCCCGCACGGCAAATTAACAGCCAGGCATGAGGCTATGGCACAGAAAAGAGACACTTTTACTCACTTTTAAACTCAGTGATTTTCCTTTTCTCCCCAGAAGAAATAACACATGAAAAACAGAGCGAGGCACCGAAGAAATGAGGCACAATCATTAATATTATTTCACATGCTGCTGGGTTTATTGCATACATGCACTATTTAAATATTGGCTTTCACAAACAATATTGGATGGTTATAGTGCGTTAATGAAACGTAGGCAGAAAGCCTTGATCAGAAAACCAGACATAGGCCTCTTTTGTGTTTTTTTCAGTATGTAATAATACAGTCATAAGTGACTGTTCTTTGGAGCGCTTTCATCTGTATGGCCAGTGAAATGACTGATCCTATCTGCTCATATTGACATCTATCACACCCAATAACAGTGGGGAACGGTGAGTCCAGCAGCAGTGTGTTATCAGGTTTCACGCCCCATCCTCCCCTTTCATTTCTACAAGATGTCATGCTGTACAGATCAGGAGGCTGACTCGCAGTGCTAGGAACACCAGAGCAGGTCAAAGGTTCCATTCCAGCAGCATTACCCCAGCAAAGGCTTTGCTTTTAACCTTTATTCAGGACCAAGCATTCTTCTACAGACTTCCACAACACAACTCTTGGGCTCCATCTGTTTGAGCAATAGACTTTTTTTATTTATTCATTTATTTTTGCATTACTGCTATCTGTTCAGTATCCCTAGGAATAACATTCATATTGGGCAATTTTATATCACAGAATTTACCTTGTGTGCCAACATTCAGTGCCAACAGAGGGAGTAGTGTGCCCTTTATGTAGCAAGGCAGAAAGTGTGGGTGTGGATCTCACAATCCAACACTTAAAATGAAACTCCACCCTCAAATTCTGCTGGAACCCTCTCTCCCAGTATATTTTAAGAATGCAACGAGTGAGAAAACAACTGTAGGGATAGGGTTAGGTTAGGGTTAGCCTTGTGGCTACGTCGTGTGGATGTGTGGGTGACTGACGCTGAATAGAGAGCGTTAACATTTTTTTTTTAATATAAATGTTATGACAGATGAGTCCCAACCGATCAACTCAGGGCTGATTTAAAACGGTAGATGGCATGAAATGCAGATTTTTATCAATTTGGTAAGAAATGTCAATATTAACACCAGCATTGATGTTTCATCACAGTACAGTCATATCGTTTAGTTCACAGCTCAAAAAACACATACAAGTGTGCAGTACCTCTTTAAGGTTAGCATTTGTCTCATCATAAGCATGTTTCCCTAACCCTGACCACGTGTTTACTAGCCTAAGGGCGTTTGCACACCTATAGTTGGTTTGCTCTGGTCCGAATCAGTTGATGAGTTTGTAGACTTGTAGCATTTTCCCCTTGGTTCGGTTTCTTTTCACACAAATGCATAAATGCATCACTACATACCATGTGAGAACGTTCACTCTGCTTATTGGTCAGATGTGTTTGGGGATATTACACTGTGGTACAGTAGGTGGCGGCATGCACCACTGACGTTTGTTTGTAGTCCGCCAGTAAAACCAAAGAAGAAAAAAATAAATAGTGTTGTGAGCTAGTGCATATTTCTGCGAGAGAAACTTTGCTGGTTCGTTCTCCGGCTAGCTACTGCTTCTACAAACAGTTTGCGGGCTGCGTCCCAGAATGCAAAGCACACCACCTGCAAGAAAAACCTCATGATCCCACAGAAAGAGCTGAAGAACACCCCTATGGAGAAGGACATCTGGGGGACCTTGCTTAGCCTTCTGCCACTGCAACCCAGATTAGCGGCAGAAAATGGATGGATGATATCTTTCACAATCATTTTCATGCCAACCACTATGCAACCTTGACATACCTTAAGTAATGCATACTGTATAGGTATGATATCTGATGTTGCATTGTTCATGTTAGGGGTTCTCTTATAAAAAATGTAGTATGAATGAATTGAATTATAAATGTAATCAAACTTCATGACATTGTAATGAAGGTCCTCTTCATTACTAGTATTTTGTAGCACCATTTGTATCGAGTACAGCTACAAGAAACAAGGCACAAACTTGAAGGGTTGAATGTTTTTTATTGAAATTGTTGCGTGTATTAATGATGTGTGTTTGTAGAGATTGTAGCTACCTCTCAGCTGGAATTGATTGAAGGCCAGCCCTACAAAGACAAACATATACATTTAGTTTGGCTTGTTTGGTTACCTTAACATAATGTGCTCATTGTGGTATAACCTTTGACAAAATGATGATGGATTGAATGTAGTGTTAATTGTTGCTTGATTGTGCGATAATGTGTAATGTTTGTGTTCAGGTCACTCACCTCTGTTGTGTCTCCTCTTCAGGGTGTTCAGGCTAAAAGAGTCCCTAGGGTATATGAGCACCAATTTAAAGGTTCCGGCAGATACCATGTGGTACTTACTGTAGGAGTGTTAGTGTACTTAATTCTACTGTTCAGGTTTTATATGATTCTATTGTAATGTGTAATATAAATTAAGATTATCCAGACTATTTGACAAAAGTGTAGTATAGATGTATTTTAATGTATTTGCTTTGTTTTGTGTAGTTTTGATGTCAGGTGAGGGGCAGATTTCCCTATACTGTGGTAGGGGTCGAGGCCGTTGCCAGTGGCAGGCTATATGAGGCTGCCAGTTTCCATCAAGCGCTGCTGCTGTCAGGACCACATGTTGCCCATGGTCCACAGTATTTTTTCCATTTATTTTATTTATTCATTTTAGGTGAAATAAACACTAGGTTAGTCTGCACCTAACCTCTGCCTCAAGTTTCCTGTTGTTAAAAGTCCAGCCGCTACATGGCCATCCTAACAGACATCCATCATGGACGTCACTGACATTGACCAGTCTTACCCTACTTTGAACCCATGAAATGGTTTCAGGGTTGAGACTGCATAATTTTTTTTAACTTATTTGACTAAAACGGGAGCTCTGAACCAGTGGTATGTTACTGTTGGCTGCAGCACTGAATTCGTGTTTTTAGGAATTTGCTCAGATTTTCCTGATAAGATCCAAGTCTCATCTATTTGCCTTGTGAATATAGCCTGGAAAACTAAAGTTCTCTCCAAGATAATTCACCATCTCCAATGATGCTACATGACAACTCTGGCTGAAGCACTAATGGTTATATAGGGCTGATGGAGGCTGGCATATTGGTTACCACTAACAGCCCAATATAACATGATGAATTGGGGAATTGAGAAGGCAAGCCAATTACATATTCATGCTCAGACAAAATGGATGTGCTCCCTTGCAATGAGACAACAGGAGTGTGTGTGTGTGTGTGTGTGTGTGTGTGTGTGTGTAAACAGCAGTTTGAGAGGTGGGGGAAGACTGGAGGGTGGAGCGTAAGAGAGGGTGAAGAGAAGCAGGAAGAAAGGTTGCTGTAGGTGTTAGCGAGCTGTTAGAGGCGTGAAAGTAATGAATGAATGAACATATTATTTTTTGGACAAGCGGAACAAAGAGAAAGAGAGACAACAGAACATTAGATGAATGGAGGAAGAATGAGATGAGCAAAAACAATAAGTGGAGAAAGAAGGGAAAGCCTGGGGGAAAGAGATGGGAGAGGATGAAGCAAAAGAGAAAATATAAGATCAAAAAGATAGTCGGCTGGGCTCCCCTGCTGTCCCAGTGCAGTGCAGCTGTTTCTTACCTCTAATAATGCTGTCCCATTAATACCACTTACCAGGCTGACACAACACCAATTAGTGAGAGGGAGACTGGAGGTGGGATAAAGGTAGACCAGCAACCACAGTAGTCTCTAGAAACACCTCTTTCCCTCTCCACACATCCCTTACTCAAACAGACATGCGTGGAACCAAACCTGCTGTAAATGCATGCGTTTGGGTTTCATGCAGTCATTTTTCATTTCAAATACACAATGCTGAATGCCTATTCAGCTGTGCAAAACTACATGTGTATAATTCCTGGGTCTCCATTGTAAGTCTATATAAAGCCAGTACTACTGCTATGTTACATGTGTCTGATTACTTGAGTCTCAATTGCAAGTCTGCTGTGTTCAAACCCAATGTAATAGCTGTATTACATGTGTAACCCAGCCAGAAGAGGGCCTGACTAGGTTACAGGCTAAATATCGACGCCACCTTGGGACTTTCAGGCAAAGAGTACACTCATTATGTGCACCGAGTTCAAACTCCATCCATCCATCCATCCATTTTCTATACTGCTTATCCTCAGAGGGTCGCGGGGGGGCTGGAGCCAATCCAAGCTGACATGACATTGGGCGAGAGGCGGGGTACAATCACAGGGCTAACACAGAGACAGACAAACATTCACACTCACAGTCACACCTACGGGCAATTTAGAATCATCAATTAACCTAACCTGCATGTCTTTGGATGGTGGGAGTAAACCGGAGAGAACCCGGAGAGAACCCACGCGGACACGGGGAGAACATGCAAACTCCACACAGAAGGGCCCCAGCCGGCCGGTGGGGTGCAGAACCCTCTTGCCATGAGGCGACACTGCTAACCACTGCACCACCGTGTCGCCCGAGTTCAAACTCAATTTACTATTTTTAATTTCTCATTCTCAAAACACCAACACAGGCAAGTTAGAGACGTGAATTCCCAACAGGTCAAAAGACAATTTATTTTGAATCAGTAAAGGATATGAACATTAAGAATACCAGATTCCTTTAACAATATCTAAATACCTGGTGCTGGTAAATACAAATGCCAGGAACCAAATAATAAATAACTAAAACAGAAGAAAAAGTATCTTTGAATGAAGGAACTACTAATAAACTTGGAGGGGCTACAGCTAATTGCAAAAGGGGAGGCATGCTAGGCAAATGGTCTACTGACTTCACACAAAGCACACAAACACTGTAATAGGAAAAAACTGACGAAATAAAACACAAGGGAATGCTTAAGGCAAATGCATGCAAATAAACGATTAAAGAGACACTTGGTATACTGCACACCCCTGCGTTAAAACAGCTGAACACCAAGTGCACGATCTTATTTATGTATTCACATAACATTCACGTCAAGGAGCATGCTTGTTGGAGGTCAAGCATGTTTGATGCTGCTAAACTGACCCCACTCAATAACACTTACACCCATGTATGCATACAAATGAGAGGATTTTTGAAAAAAAAAGCTATTTTATTTAAATACCTTCATGCAATGCAATGTTTAGCTGCATGCATCAGTTTCCTAGCTTCAAGGTACTTACTTCAGTACTTATTTCAGTACAGTATGAAAATGAACTTGCAGAGAATTTCAGAAATGTCTTGAGATAGGTAATCCATCAGACTTTTTGTTGTCTTTACTTTTGTGCAATACTGACAAAGCAAATGTGAGCAGGGACCCTTTTGAAACTGTTGGTGTATTCAAGGATGCTTTGACTTATAGCAGATAGCAGAATCAGCAGCCTTTGCAAAACATGACCAAATTCACATTCATCTTTCCATGACCCAGTGTTTGCATAAAGAAAGTGCACCTAAATGTATCACAGAATCACTACACTGGTTACATATTTGTTTTAGGATTTATTTTTAAATTGTATTGAGCTCTTCATTTGGTGATGCTTTTCCTCAACAACTATTGAAAGGATTGGCATGAGATGTGGTTTAGACATTTATTATACAATAATTTTTCAAGCTGGCCATGAGCAAATTGTAGACTCAACCATTATTTTAATACTTTAATACTTTAATAGAGAATTTGTAATGCCTGAATTATAGCTACACTACATGAGTCCACTTAAAGCCAAAGTAAAGTGAATTTATATAAAGATAATTTAATAGCATGGCTTTATGTCTTGAACTCCTGGGTCTCTATTGTACATTGGCTTGAGATGAGTTAATAATATCAATTTCTGTGAAAAATGATGAACATAAATATTGTTATAAAAATCTTAATATCAAAGTTACTATATTACAAAATACTCCTAATCTACACATTTTCTCCCTTTTATCTCTTCTTCTTACTCCCCACTTTTCTCCCCAGTTTCCATTGTACTTGTCACTACTAACTGTATTGGTGTTCTGGGGACGAATGGAGACAAACACGTTAAATTAGCAGTAGGGGAGTTTCATGTTATCCCCCCATTTCCACCCTCCAACTGTGCAGGCACCACCACCAACCATTAGGAGTCACTAATACAGTATCAAGTGACATGATCTCTGACTGGCTTCCCAACTGCAAACATTAAAAGGGGAACTCCACCGATTTTAGACATTGAAGTCTGTTTTCACGTGTTGAGGAGTACTACTCCATTTGTGAAAAAAGCTTTTTTAAAGCCCTTTGTGTCTCCAGAGGGAACTGTGTGAAGTCTGATAAATGTCCTCAAGTGATGTCACCCTTGGTTGGGGCTGAAGACTACAAGTTCCCCCAAAATCTGAGGGTGTGGAGTTAGAAAGAAGTGAGCTTACCAGACCTCTGCAGCCCGCTCCTCACCAGTGCTTGAGGTTAGCTGCTCAAGGCTATATCAGCTGCTAATAGCATAACACACCCAAATCGCAGACTGAACTGACGACGATCGTATTGCATTGTGGGAAATGTAGGCACCAGGTTTTGCCAAGGAAGAAGAATGAATGGAATAAAAAAGGATATATCTTGTTCTGTTGCATCCTTTTTTGAAAAACATCCATCATCCAACAATGTCATAGGAGTACAATACTAAATTGGTGCAGTGCAGTTTACTGTAACTCAGAACCAAACCGCTACCAAAGCAGCCTTGTCTATGGTCCAAGAGGGACTGAAGAAATATGCTTTCTGCAGTACTCTGACAGTGCTTCTGTCCAGTAAAACCATAATATTTGTAAATTGAAAAAGAAAAAAAAAAAAGAAACCTCACCCCTATAAAGTCTATGGGAAGCCAGATTTATGTGTCTTTCAAGACTCCTGTTTCTTCACTGTAGGGGTATGTATATTTTTGGCATAATTTAAATGGACATGTATGTAACAACACAGTATGTGCACACAACCATGATTCATGTGCAAATCTATACAAAGACAAAACATACACAACATAATGAGAAAACCATCTTGCCTATATGACTACGTACAGGCATCCACCATATTTTATGAAAACGGTTGGTTGATCATCAGTTGACATTAAGCGATGACCAATTTATTTTATTTGACAGTAAATCATTCCTGGCCCCCCCTGAAGCTGATATTGAATCTGTCCATCTTGTAGTGGGGGATGGGCTGCAATGCAAAACACACAGAGGGTCTGGTATGTATGGCTTTTCCAGAAGGTTACTTTCAGGTTATGTGACTATGGGATCTTTACTTTTACTGTTTTTTCTTAAAGCTACACTAAACAGTATTTTTATATTAACAATGGGTCAGCTATCTTGTTGTGGCTAACCAACAGAGAATTATCACTAACTCTGCAGTTTCCCTCAGCTCTATGTAGCTTTTTAGCCTCTTTTAGCTCATTTTTTGGGTTCTGCAGCTTGGAAAACTCACCTATCATTTCATAGCATGTGTATCCAAAGCCTGAAATGTCTTAAACCTCTGTGCCATAGAGCTCCAGAAATGATTGAAAACACATCAGTGAGCTACACTGTTGCACTGGGTGACATGTTCCTTCATTACTATGAACACACACACTGTAGTTTATTTTGACTCAATCCCACACACACTGTCCTGCTGCCAGAAATACTCAGTAGAGCAACAAATGTGGATTAATCCGCCACTGAAAATAGTCCCCAACAAATGCACTATTTCCTTCTGTTTGAGTAATATTTGATAAAATCTATCGTGTCTGTGGTGGAGTCAGTTAATATTACAATGTGCTTTTATTTGGAAAGGTACATGTGTTTAGCGTAAACAGGAAGTAGATCTGGCAGAATTACTAGTCTGATGTTTACAGTCCTGTCAGTAACTTTACAATGGTGCTCGGCAATAAAGGCTGTGGGAAGTTATGCTCTACAAGTTTGTCTCAGCATTCCTTTTGAACCCTAGCAGTATGTGGCATCTAAACATATCAGATCCAGGATGGACTTTGGACTGCAGTGGAGTTTGTGTTTTGATTGTAGGTCAAATTCGGCTGACGTTCGCATGAATGCATGTGAGATCCCTCCTAAGAGCCAATAAATGGAAGTTAGTGGGAGGGCACTTTCAATGGGCTGCCACCAAGAATAATACAGTATTTCTATGCCTATTTTCCACCAAAACAACAGACAGCAGCAGAGGCAGAAAAGCAGCGCAATAACCTTTACCTTCAGCTGTCAGAAACAAAGCTCCGGTGGATTTCTACTGAACGGCAATCACATTGCTTTTTCTCTCTCTCCTCGTTCTACTCTCTCTCTCCTACACACACACACACACACACACACACACACACACACACACACACACACACACACACACACACACGCGCGCACACAACTGCTGCTCTCAAGGTAACATGAAAGGCCCTGGCAGATACAGAGACATTTTAGGGCCCTCATCTATCTCCCATGGCCAGGAGCTCTAGCGCTTAGCAAATGTCAACAGAAAATAATGCACACACAAAGGCAATCTTATTTGTTCAAGAATCGCTCTAGGTCACCGCAATTCACCCAGGCAATGCAGAGGGAGAAGAGCCACCAATACAGCACTACAAAGACCCGTCGCTCTCCCTCCATTTTGTTTTTTGACTCTTTTCTCTTTATTCCCAGTAATTCCCCCTTCATTTCTTTTTTTCTCTCTACCTCTGTTTCTGTTTATCTCTGCTGCTGTGAAACAAATAAATATCCTTCTGGTGTTTTCCAGCAAAAGCTCATCTGGTCAGCACTTTTTTTTCCTCCTCTCCTCCTTCTCTGAATCCCTCTCTCTCATCCGCCTCCATATTTCCCTTCTAATAATCAGTTCAGTTTTGATTGTTTTGATGAGTGTATTCCTCCACATTATGTATCGCCATTGCGCGGCAGGTAGCTAATCAACTAAAACATTCTCTCTATTATTGCTGCAGCAGATGAGCTAGCAATAGAAAAAAATGGTGAATTCAATAAAGCGCACACCTCCGAGGGGCTTTCATTTGAATGATTGCTCTGCCTTGCTACATCTCCCTCATTGTGTTTATTTGTCCTCATCCGAACATCCACACCACTACTCAATGTTCCCTTTGTGTTGTTGTTTTCCTTCCTCACTTCATAATAAAAACACTTTGATTTGTAATAATGATATTTCCCTAAGGCATGTGTTGCTCCCTATCTCTTTGTCTTTTTTGATACTACCACTCAGAGTCGCTAAAAAGACATTTTCAAATCTTAGGCATAAGTGCTTTAAAGGAAAAATACAAATTACAAATTGGGTTTTATTCTCGTAGCTCTAGCCATCAGCTCTATCAGTTCTGATAACATTGTTCTCACCCAAGTAATTGCTAAGATCTTTGAACCCAACCCAGATGTCACTAAAAATAGGTTTTACACAGCAAGAAAAAAGAGCAGTCGGACCATTAGAAAAGATTGTAGACAAACAGTTTACCCAGATTATCTAAACCACTTTATTTAGAAGTAAAGCTGAAATTTAATAATCTCTCATTCTTGAAGAATTGTGCGTGAGCGTTGTAAGTGTGCAACTACGGCAAAAGCAGTAGGCCAGAGTTGAAGCAGGAAGTGGGTATATAAACTGTGATGGAT
This sequence comes from Macquaria ambigua, assembly GCA_008360985.2. Taxonomy (NCBI): domain Eukaryota; kingdom Metazoa; phylum Chordata; class Actinopteri; order Centrarchiformes; family Percichthyidae; genus Macquaria; species Macquaria ambigua. The sequence continues at coordinate 60,708 of VMKM01001247.1, read as the reverse complement.
GTTTACAACGGACAGTATTGGTAGAAGTTGTGTTCACATTCATTTTCTCCTCCAAATACTTTCGGCTAACCTGGAGGGTTTGTTAACAACCTGTCGTCTGTCTGCTCATGTTTGTTGCTGTGATGGACTTATTTTTAGTGATGCCACCACATTCATGTTGGATGCACCAGTCCAAAATGCTGGGTTAGTATTGGCACTGATACTGACTTTATTGAGCAGATTAGGTATCGGCCATGACTTGACTGATCCACATTAAACTGATCTTCATTGTCAATACCATTATAAAATTCCAGTTCCATTCATTCAGTCATAGCCAGCCACCAACTCAATTGATGTGCTATGATAATCTCTAAACTCATGTTACCTTAAATAATACCATTCTTTCTGCATATACCCTGATTTGAGGTATCAAAATTTGTACTGGGTGAGAAAAAGTTGGATTAATGCATCCCTATTTTCGAGATCCTTGCAATTATTTTGGTGAATTCAATTTTATTATAACCGATAAAACTGATGGCTCGTGACGAAAATAAAACTCATAATTGTTGTATTCCTCCAAATTCACCAGATTGTCATTGTGAAGAGGACGCTGAAGGTGAAGCTCTGGATTTACCAGTCAATTTACGTTCCAACCTTCTCCTATGGTCATGAGATTTGGATAGTGGCCGTAAGAATAAGATCGTGGATACAAGAGCCGAAATTAGTTTCCTTCACAGGGTGGCTGGGCTCACCCTTGGGGACAGGTTGCACAAACGTGAAAGGAGCTTAGAGTAGAATAAATGCTTCTTCACTTTGAAAGGAGCCAGTTGTGGTGGTTCAGCAATGGCTCAGGATGCCTCCTGTGTGCCTCCTTGTGGAGGACACTACAACTGGAAGGAGACCTCGGACCAGACCCAGAATACACTGGAGGGAATATACATTATATCTCATCTTGCCTGGGAACACCTCAGGATCCCCTGGAAGAATGTGGCTAGGAAGAAGGACACCTGGGCTACCTTGGTTCGCCTGCTGTCCCCAGAATCTGGATAAGGAAAATGGATGGATGTATATCACTTAGTTACATTATCAATAATGTTGGATGATAAATGTTTGTCAATGCAATCCAGTGGTGAGCTGAGTTTGCAAGGTTGCATCAACAACAAACTTTCGATAGAGTGATTGGCCGCCCCAGCATGACGTCAGGTTGCGTTTCTCCAAAAGTTGATTCTGTTTTAACTTTTCGCTACAGGTCGCTGTGTTTTTTTTCGCCACCCCCTGCGGCGGTCAAAGGAATGGCAAAATCAGCGTTTTTGCCGCAGCGCCTGATTCTATCTGAATGTAGCCTGAGAGTGTTCAAATCCAGCTTACTTTCTCACCTTCATACACTTGACCAATCACTGTGTGAAGTGGGCATGGATGTTGGATTGTCGGTTTGGAAAGTAGCACACATCGTCTTAAATTTGGGGGGGTTAAAAAGCTATTTGACCATCTGACAAGCACTTCTGATGGAGTCTACTGGCGCCGTAAGAGGCACTGATCAGGAAAATTTGAAATCCCCCACTGATTTATTACAGTCATTTGTGCAAAGAATCACTGAAATTTACTAAATGCACTTTTAAGAAAAGGTTCACAAGATGAGTGGACTGCATTTATATAATGCTTTTCAACCTTAGCGCTAAGCACCTTACAATTTTGCCTGTCATTCACCCATTCACACACATACACCGATGGCAGCAGAGCTGCCATGCAAGACACTGGCCTGCCCATCAGGAGCAACTTGGGGTTCAGTGTCTTGCTCAAGGACACTTCGACACATGAACAGGATGAGGAGGGGATCGAACCAAGTGAATTTTATTGGATAGAAAAGTTGAGCTAATTAGTCCTTTACCAAGAACCTTATTCAGACAGAATACAAAGAACCCTGGAGATCACCAAATTGTTTCATGCCTAGTGACACAGAATGGCAGTCCCAATTTTCCAGCTAAATTGCCAAACTGGTGGAGATGAGTGCAGGGAAAAAGGAGGAAAAGTGGAGCTGAGGTGGGAGGAGGTGGAGCAGAGGACAGAGAGGGAGCTGTCAATGCAGAGGGGTGGAGGTTACAAGGTACAAGACCCTTAAACACTCTGACAGTTAAAGCAATTAAGATGACAGGTAAAAGTTACAGACCAATTAGACATGGCTCTTTATCGGCCTGGCCTGGAATGAGACAGGGGGGAGAGGCACTTAATATTCATATCATCCATTCAAATATTTAAAATCCAACATGGCGACAATGACATTAATTATCAGAAATAACAGCTATCTGGAGTGAAACAAATGATTAGAGTTGTCAATTAGTGGAGTGACAATTGGTGTGTGAGGTGAAACATTCCTTTTTAAATATTCGGAGAGGTGTCTTAAAAGCACAAGGTGCAGCAGCCATCATGTCAGGTCCTATTTCAGATAGTTTTCACATTTCAGATATTCTTTCAAACTGCAGAACCCAATACAATATCCTCACAAAGGTCTCTACTTCTAAGTTCATTCAGCTGCACATCACTACCAGAAAACTATCCACTCACTCTCCCTAACTTGATTACTGGTGTCTACCTCAACTCATCTTGTTTAACTTTTTACTGGTGTCTTGTGTTACACTGTGTTTTTGTGTACTGTACTGTATGGTTCTACTGTATGTATGGCACTAAACTGTTTGCACTGTCTACCTCTGTGTTGCACTGTCTGTCACAGTATTTGCACTGTCTGTCCATTATGGCACTGTTTCCACTCAAATATTGCACATTGTATGTTACTGCATGTATAGTTTTATTTATATTGTATTTTTATTGGCTGCTGTAACGAAGAAATTTCCCTCCTGGTTGATCAATAAAGTACCTATCTATCTATCTATCTATCTATCTATCTATCTATCTATCTATCTATCTATCTATCTATCTATCTATCTATCTATCTATCTATCTATCTATCTAAATATGATTCAGATTTAGGTTCAGATTCAGACAACGTTATTGATCCCAAGAAGGGCAATTCATTAGCAGCTTACCCCATCCATATACACAACTCCAAACACACAAGTGGTTATATGTCAAGGGTCACCGAAGAAAAAAAAGAAAACAGCGAGCAGCAGCAGATAAAAACATTTTGTTGTACTTCATATAAATAACTAAGTTTTTTTTTTTTTAAGTTCATTTAAAATGACTACTGTCTGTGTTTAGTAGCCTGATAGCAGAATGTAATACAGAACAAAGTATGTAATACAGAACAGAGCAGACAAATATACATGACGGAAACATTTTGGTTGATCAGTATTACTTTAATATCTAATCCGGAGCTCACACCAGTGAAACCTGTATGAGATGTCATGTGGTAAAATGTTGATATTTCACTTTTTTTATTTTTCATGAGATGCTATTTAGATTTATTTATTTAGAATCAGTAGTGACTAAACTATAAGTTATCAGTACAAACACTATGAATTAAAATATATAAATACTGAATATGGGTAATGTAACTCCACTTAATAGGTAGTTTAGAAAAGAACCTATTGAATATATTTTAGATATATGAATACATTTTTATCAGCAGCAGAGTTCAAATGTCAAAGGTATTTATTACTTGTGCTGCTTGCAGGGGCAAGTGCAAATGAGCATTGTAGTGCGGTAACCCCATTTAAAGGGCAGTAAGAGGGCATAAAACGTTAAGGGGCATGTTGAAGAAAGCAGCACTGTATACAGGAGTCTGAAAAACTGCTTTTTCTTAAAAACATTAATGAAATGGAGGCAAAAAACCTGGCAAGTTCAAGAAAAACTACTTAAAGCTGAAGCAAAAAAATCCCTGTAGCCTCACTGCAAGCTGCTACCTGCTCTCTTGCTACTGCTAAACGTATTGGTTGTCACAACGTCAACCTGATTCTAGTGCTCTCTGCCTTGGCCATACATTAACTCTCCTGTCATTTCAGATCCTGCCACTACCTTCTGCCCTGCAGTAACCCCTGTCTTCCCGCCATTCCCCATCACCTGACCACCCTCGCCCACCTGCACACCTGTTCCCACTTCCTCATTAAGCCTTGCAGTATATATATCAGCCCATTTTCATTCATTGTCCTCCAAATCATCTAATGTGTTTGCTTCTCAGCATTCCAGCGTTCATCTCTGCCTGCCTGACAGGGGTTTGCTTTTTGGACTTCTGCCCGTTTGCCTTATCCCTAACTGGATAAGTTTGCCTCCTCTTCCTCTTCAATTGAGGTTTGCTTGTTTCCAAGTAAAGTTGAACTTTTAACTTTAACTGCCTGGTCTCTCTGAGTTGTGCTTTTGGGTTCAAACCTAGTTACATTGAGCCGTTGCAATGAATATTACACTTCCATCCTATCAATATTTGCTCAGTTTCCTAGTAACTTCTATTGAAGCCCATATGACAGACAAATGGGGTTTCCTGTTTGGGTACAATCTCCAGCAGGCTTTGGTGGATTTGCAGTTTATCTTTGCTCAACCGACTGAGCGGATGTGCTCAGTCAGCCAATAGAAACACTGATGCTGTTATAATACATCTTTGAACTAACGTAGGAACATGATCGTCCATTAAAAATAATTTCTCATGTTCTGCAGGTAAAACTTTTTCCCCTAAATGAGCCCCCCAGGCAGAGTTTCCTCTGTCAAAAACCTCTACAAATCAATGGCTTTAAGTTCTATCAGTAATGTTTAACATAGAACATTGGTTGGGGTTGATAGATAGATATGATTGGTACATAGATGTGTCAGAAGGACTAATGGGAAAAGTGTACCATAAATCCCCCTCTTCCATTGATTAAAAAGTCAGTCAGTTTTTGACTAAGTAATTGCAATGTTTTTGTGTTTGTTGAGACAGGTTTGTTGTTCAAAAACAACCTTGCCAAAGGTTTTTTTCAGTTTAGAGAAACAGTGCAAACACAATGAATAAGCTTCTATGTCACAGCCAATATAACAAAGTACACTCTGTGACCTGGATTAACAAGAAACTAAACTCTTTACTCGTTTCTTTTCATTATGTATTCTCTAACTTTTCCCTCTTGCTGTATGAGTCATGTGTAGGCAAAGTTCAACTAGCTCCCACATGTTGCAGTAATATCACTGCTGACACACTGAAGACAAAAATAAGAAATGTATAGTGAGTGGTATAAAAGCAGCAACTTTCTGATAAAGGACATGCTGCTTGTTTCACATCTATTTATTACAAGGCTGAGTTATGATGATAATGAGGATAATAACGCAATTTAAATTGCTCTGTTGTTTCACTGTTATGCCTCCATGACATGCATGTCCAGATCTGATGTGAAGACCATAGGCGCCTGAGCAATGGAGCAAGCAGAGCAGCTGCACCCCCATTTTAGACTTGGGGTTGCAAACGTGTGCTTTTGCATCCCCACTTTTTGATCTCTTTGCCACAAAAGAAAACAAAACGTTCCGCTATCAATCATCTGTAAGGTGGTCATAAAACTCAGTCAGAGCTGTCTTAAGTCAGTCTTTTCTACGTCTTGACATTCCGATAAAATCAAACATAAACATAATATTATCGGAAGGTAGGTGCACTCTCCAGCACCAAAAGGCCAGTTCAGACCAAAGATTCGCGACGAGATGAGTTGAAACTTGCAACTATTTGCAACGTGCTGGTCTGCAACATTCTGAAACCTGCCAGTTTACACCAAAGCGACGAGACGAGATGGCGCATCATTTCCATAGCAACGACTCTTTGTACTTCCGTTGTAACTGCCGGCTTTTCAGTCGTTTTTTGCAGCTGAATATAATTTGTAGCGTCTTAAAATATGAATGAGTTACTTTGTACGGTTGCATTTTTAGTATTGATGAAATGGCGAAAACATAAAAAACTGAGAGGGTCAAGAATTTGAAGCCATCCAGGGGTGCTTCAGTGGAATACCCAGGGGGCTTGTGCAAATTTATGCCGTGAACTTGAGACAGGAGATCTCCCCTCTTTTGTCATTTTCTCCCGTCTATTCCCGGAGCAGTTACATCGTTTAGAGGAGTTGGTGTCACCTCTAATCAGCAGAGAAAACACCACCTATCAAGACAGCGCTTCTTGGCGACAGGTGAGCTATAGCCCATAGATAAAAGAAGTTACATGACTGTTTTACAAGAGAAAAGAGGGCAGATTCAACAATTAAACAAAATTAAAAGTATGCCTAATGAAACTTGAAAGCTCAACATTCTTGTTGCCCTTTAGCTCCCCTTTTTATAATTCACAGTTATTCACCCAGAAAAAGCTACATGAAGTTGAATCAGGTCAGGTTTTGATTCAAAATACGCCCAAATGAATTATGTAGCTTTGCAATTCGTCTTGACAAACTTTGAAATATATGCATTATGTACACTCTGAGACATTTTATCTGTCACTCACTGCTGAAAGTACAGAACACAATGAAAAACCAATATTTTAATATATAGTACAATATAAACTGTGCTTTATAGTGAAAGAGCAGCTTTATTGGTCATGACTGAAGTCTCTCTATTGCAAGAAATGGCACTTCCAGGTGTTAATTAGATGAAAATGTTCCCGCCATACCTCCCCTTAGCTATCAATAATCTTGCACTCCCACTTTTAACTATAACTAGGCGCCCATGGTGAAGACAATAACTAAGTGCTGGACAAAGTGAATGTAAAACACTTAACTATTCTTAGAGCTTTACCAGTAATACAGTTTTACAGATTGACATTACAGCAAGAGCCATGGAGTGTCAATGGAAAGGGTTTATGCTCTGGGGCCATTTAATGCAATGCAAATCTGTCTGCTGGGCAAGAACCTTCAGGCGGACGGCCTGGAGGCTGGGCAGAGGCCGAGCAGGAACCTTCAGGCGGACGGCCTGGAGGCTGGGCAGAGGCCGAGCAGGAACCTTCAGGCGGACGGCCTGGAGGCCAGGCAGAGGCCGAACAGGAACCTTCAGGCGGATGGCCTGGAGGCAGATCAGACGTGGAGAGCCACTCGGGAGGAGGACCAGGAGGGTGACCAGACGTGGGGAGATGCTCTGGAGGATGGCCAGGAGGCCGGCAACAAAAAAGGCTGCAGCTGGACGAGGAACAGGCGAAGGCTGCAACCCAGCAGGAACAGATGTCGGCTAGACCGCCCACCGGGAACGAGGAACAGGAGTTGGCCGGACCGCTGACTTGGGAACAGGAACTGAGGTCGGCCGGACCGCCGACTCGGAGACAGGAACAGAGGTCGGCCGGGCCGCCAACTTGGGAACAGGAACTGAGGTCGGTCAGACCGCCGACTCGGAAACAGGAACAGAGGTCGGCCGGGCCGCCAACCCCGGAACAGATGTCGGCCGGACCGCCGACTGGGAATCAGAAACAGGTGTCAGCTGCACCGCCAATTGGGAACGAGGAACAGGTGTTGGCCGGACCGCCGACTGGGAACCAGGAACAGGTGTCAGCTGGACCACCGACTCAGGAATGGACGTCGGCTGGACCGCCGACTCAGGAACGGGATAAGGCGTCGCCCGGACCGCAGACTTGGGAACAGGAACAGATGTCAGCCATGTCGCCAACCAGGAACAAGGAGCAGGTGTCGGCTGGACCGCCGACTTGGAACCAGGAACAACTAATTTTCCTGTTTTGTGAGTACACCTTTTCATATTTTAGTAAGAAGCCTCCGCATTTTCTGATCTGCTCCTGTTTTAATTTGCTGTTGATGCAAGCTCGACACTTCCTCCATGTTTACCACAGAACTTATTCTATCAGTACAACAACAGTGTCATGTCATGCTGCTCTTCCATTCTCCTTTTAACAGGAATACTGTTTTCATTCATTCATTCCAGTTTCTTCCACTTTGCTGTTCATTTGATAACTGTTGCCGTCATTAAAACTCAACACTTCCAGCAAGTTTCCAGCAATGGGAAAAAATGGCAAAGTGGAAGTCTATAAAACCAATATTTGTGTTTAACACAGTATTTGTGGTGAGAGCAGAGTGGTGAGTATGACATGACTCTAATGCTGTACTGATGGAATTAGTGCTGTGGAAAGGAACATTTTGCTGAATGTTTCACGTGAACTAGTGTAGATTGGTATGTAGTTGACAAGGGTTAGCAGCAGGCAACACCTTTTTGTTCTTTCATTTTACTATACTTAAAAATGGACTTGCCAAAAGAGAGTGGCACAGAAATGTATGCACTTACATTCTCACTGCACATGCATTCAATTCCAGTACCAGGCAAGTAATAGTGAGGGTATTATAAAGTGTTACTGGACTGTGCAGAGTGTAATGGTGAATACCTGACATGTTTTGGAATTATCACAGAGAAAACAACATATCATTGAGCTAAAGTGGATTTTTCTCAACAGTTGGTAGCAAGTGGTGACTGAAATGAAGCAGGGTCATTTGATGCTGAGGTTGCCTTTTGACAAGATAATGGTACACAATCCACCCTGCTGAAAAGGACTTTAATTAGGGCCTGAGCACGAAGTCGTGTGAGGACCCTATTGAAACTGAAGGAATTATTATTATTATTCTTTGTCCAAATAAATTGCACTTTTGAGGGGCTAAACATGCTCAAAAAGACATGAAACTTTGCACATGCGTCAGAAGTGGTGAAAAATTGTATATTTTATGGGTCTCATGGATGTGGCAAAATGACGCCCCCTACAATTTTTTTATGAACTAGCCCCTGCGGCATGTTTCATCTAGATGTACAAAGTTTGGTATGCATATGTATCATGTTCAGACAGAACAAGCCTCTTGGAGCCCTACCCTAAACCCAACAGGAAGTTAGTTATTTTGAATACAATTTCAATTTTTAGTGCAATTTTTGCCATTTGGGGGCTCCGTACTTTAATGAATTCCTCCTAGAGAATGTATCGTGGCGTGGAATTTACGTGTTTCGCCGTCAAACAGGAAGTGGTTTATAAATGGACTGTACATTGTCCAAGAGGTCCCAAACTTACCATGTTTCATGCCCCCCCCCCCCCCGGCCTGAAGGCATCTATATGCTAATTTTCAGTCACAGTCATAGCGCCACCTACTGGCAGCAGGAAATGACACGTTTTATAGTCTGACATGCTACTCCAAGTGGGTTGAGCAGAACAACCTCAAATTTGGTCAGTAAAGCCTTAAGACCTTGATGATGCTTTACAGTGAATATTGTGAGTTTTCACTGAAGGCCGTGGCCATGGCGGCGCGGCGAATTTCGATGTTTGATCATGAAAAAAGAAACTGTTGTAACTCGGCTCCATATGATCAGATCTTTTCCATATTTCTCACGTTTGATGAGATTCCTGTCCTGAAGACATCTAGGGGTCAATATTGAATCAAAGTCATAGCGCCACCTAGTGACAACAGAAACTTACAGGCTCTATACTTTTAATCACTACTCCTAGCAGGTTAACCAGATCCACCTCAAATTTGGTCAGCAAAGTCTTAAGACCTTGATGATGCTTCACTGTGAAGATTGTAAATTTTCATCAAACGGTGTTGTCATGACAACACATTGTTCGCCATGAAACACAAAGCTGTTTTTGAGGGGCTAGGGATGCTTGAAAACTCACCAAACTTTGCACATGCGTCATCAGTGGCACAAATGTACTTCTTATATGGGTCTTGGACATGGGTGTGGCAAAATGGCTCAATAGCACCCCCTACAAGTTTTCAAACAAAGCCCCCCCCCCTTGAAATTTGATGTAAATGTATGAAATTCAAATGGCAGATGTGTCATGTCTGGACTTAAAAAAAGCCTCTTGGAGCCATACCGTAAAACTGATGAGAATGATATCATCCTGCAATTATCATCCACTAGATGGCAGTGTTGGTTTACTAATGGATGGACTCCTCTGCTACAGAGCATCTGACTGATGTCTGTCTTCTTCATTCTTTCTAAACTTCACTCAGCAATATTATAAGGCAGATACATTATTGCGGCTGTATTAATTGTATAGTTTATAGTGTCTTTTGTTTTTTGAGGTATCTGAAGGGAAAGCAAAACCTTCACTCAACTTTGGTTTAGTTTATTTTGACAAATATGAGTACACTGTAAAAGTACACACACACACACACTTTATATATATATATATATGAATATGAATATGAGTATGACAACAATCTCTCTGCTCTGCTGTCAGCTCTATGTGTGTGTGTGTGTGTGTGTGTGTGTGTGTGTGTGTGTGTGTGTACACACTGTCCTCTGTCCTCTTAACTATTTTTGAGAGGACTGAGAATCAGTTCAATCAAAACACTTGGGCAGTGCACTAAAGTGTTATAGTGTTAGGGATAAGCCAGATTACTTTATTTTTTATGGGCGCTGAGATGAATGATCTATTTATAAAATGACTGTGTTTGCTGACCATGTCACCAGCCTTCACGGCCCAAGAATCAGCCCGTGATGCTGGGAATCTTCCCCTTTCTCACGGTTAACCTCTCTGTGCCCGGTATCCGGTCATGAAGCGACAGATGCTGCACACCCCGACGTGCGCAGAAGTGCGAGGGCCCGTTCATCGCTGCTTGCAGCTTTAATTCTTTAATTGTTTTCATTCAGTTATGTACTGTACATCAGTCCTTCTGCTGAGAAAGCATGATAAAAGCTTCTACTGTATGCACTCAGTGTGTCCTGAATCAAAATCTAATTTGATTTTGTGTATACATGTAGGTTCCATAAGTGTCTGAAGGGTGTCAGAAGGGCGAGAACAGTAAATGTAATCACAGAGACATTAGAGCAATATTTAACTTGAGTGACTTAAAAACAGATCTCAATGACAACATGAAAACTTTCCAATCACTTTAAATCACTTCACCTGTGTGTGGCTCAGTGTTTTTCAACAGACCAAAACCAACCTGGGACAATGTAGCTTCTAAAAAAGTGTTTTTCAACTCCAGTTGCTAGAGATAATCCTAAATTAGATATAAGGTCAGTCCATGTTTTCTGAGCCATCTTCCATAATTGAGCTTTGTTAACCATGTGATGAAATGTATTTCATCCATGCAATGTTTCAAAATGACCTCCTAACAAAAAGCAGAGAACATCTCTAAACCTGGTTTTAGAATAGCTAAATATTTTGGTAACATTAGCTAACTACAAAAGTTATTGTCAGCACGTCCAATTTCACATTAAAGGCCTACCACTGCTTTCACATTGTTGTAAAGCACATGCGGGCAGTGACGTACTATCAGCAGTAGCTTTCTGCATCAATGTTAGCTCACCACAGCAAATAAACAAATATTATTTACAGTTATTTGCCTGTTTTTCACCAATAAAGAGTGGTTGTACTATGTCAGTGACCTTTTCATTTGATTCTTGGGGTCAAAATTATATTTTTAAAAATTGGTTAATTGGTCTTTGTATGTTGTTTGGTTTAGGAATTATGAAAATCTGCGTTTTTCGCCACTCATGTGGACATCAATTCAAGATGGCCGCCAAACAAAACCCATGGGCCATTAGCTGACCTTGGCAATTTTTAACTAGACACCATCAGGGTCCTAAAAAGACAGGTTACAAAAAAATGCCATGCAGGTACATGGGAACCTATTTCTCCTGCTAGACTAAAAGCAGAACAAAACTGTTGTGGTAGATTTTCATAGCCTTGTCTCTTATCTTGAGAATTTAGTTTCGGACAGTTTCAGAATCAAAATGGGCTTCCTTGAAAATAAAATTATCCAATATTCACTTTCTGATGAATCTAAATCATTTTATAACGGTGACCCTCTATTCCTGACACAGGAAAGACAACTCTGGGGAGCTGAACTTAAAGCACTGTTAAAGGCAAAAACAGAAAGGAGTGCCTTACTTATATCACAGCATATTAAAGGGAGAGGAGTAATTCTGACCTGTCATTATGATAAATGAAGGCTGACAGAAAAGGAATGCAAAAATATTACAGTAGCTCTAAATATGCTCTCATTAAGCCCCAGTAAGCATTAATACAGCTTTAAGGGTGGCAGATGGAAAAACAAAACTGTGCTAGCACTGCCTTTCAGATATAAATTAAAATTGATTTCACACTTGTCAGCTGATAGAAGAACACAACCAACAGTGTAATCCTTATCCCACAGGATTTTCACTTCTATCAGGTATAACACACAATAATACAGAGAGCCCGACAGGATAATACTCAGCCAGATAGAAAGATCTCTTCTACTACTGAAAACGAGCAAATGTCAACATCACCGTGAACCTCTGAAGCAAAGAGAGTGGTCTGCAACCTACCTTGCATCCAAACATCAACGACAAAGTGTTGTTGGTGCAGGCAACTTTGCAGTGACACAGCATTGGGGTGCACTCTGGGCTTTTGACTATGGGAGACATTCCTGTAAGAAAGAGCGGCTGGATGGACTCTGCAGTACAGAGCTTAAAGGCAGCAAGACGAGAAGCTACAGTCGGACCAAACAAGAAAGCTAGAAAGAGGGTTCACGCTTCATGAGAGCAAGGTTTTGCATACGGGCTTTTGCTCTCTCTCTCTCTCTCTGTCTCTCTCTCTCTCTCTCTCTCACACACACACACACACACACACACACACACACACACACTCTCCTGCCCACATGAGTGGTTACACTCTCCTTCCCTCTTTCTCTTATCTTTTCTTTCCCCTGTCTCTATTTCTTTTATTTTCTCTCTTCCCACTCTACCTAACATCACCCTAACATCCCAATTCCCAATAAATTACATTATCAATTGTCCTTAACTTGTGCAAATTTGCATTTACAAAAGAACTACTCACTGTCACTGTTTTTGCTTTATATTTGTATACTGAGTATGTAGCTGCTAAACCAAGTGGTCTCTCTCAGTCTTGATGTTGTAGGGTGCCCCCAGCTGGCCACGGTTTCACCTGACAAATTAAAACTATAAACAGCTACTTTAGTGTCAAGTTTAGTGTTTCCCATGAACAGAATGTCTTTAGGAGGTCCACCTAAACAGATTTGTCACCGCACAATAGATCTTATTGAATATTTGTATTAATTATTTCTTCATTTCAAAAGCCTTGAAATGCAGCTGTGTAAAGTCGGAATTTATTGCCTGCCAGAATGATGCATTCATGTGCAATTGTATAACATTAAAAATGTTGTCAAGTCTTGACATTCATTCTTTTCAAGGAAACATTTTCATTGGTCGAAACAGTTCATTACAATGATTTTGTCTGGCTTTCCTTAAAATATATAAGTAAAATCCTGTGTGCACACCCAAACCAAAAAACGAATGTATTCTACAGTATTAACAAGTATTGTGTGTGTATCAAAGCCTGTCCAAAAACTATTAAAAACTCATCACTGATCCACACTGATGCACCAGTATTTTTAAACCCTAAGCTATTTTTACAAATTCTGGGGTTAAAATTACTAATATTTACCAAAGGTTTTGGAATTGGTCCAGTAGATCGCCTTTGCTGGCATCCACAAACGGGATGCAATGGCTGCAATGTAATCCTTGTGGGCAATTGCGTCCGTGAAAAGTACGTACACAAAAAGTGCTTGTTTTTGCCTCTGACAGGCTCAGACTGTTATTCGAAGTGTCTGACAACATTATGGGAAGGATCCCTACAGAGACAGACCGTTTTGTTAAAGACTAAGATCCTTTTTTGTTTAACCAGAAACAGAATAACTCGCTCAAGGAAAAGTCTCCCTCCCACTGCCATTAGGGAATACCGTTTCCATGAAGGGGTGTACTTGGTCTGCAACAATGTTTAGGAAGGTGGAACGTGTAAAAGTAACATCCACATGAATGGCAGGACCCAAGGTTTCCCAGCAGAAAATTGCCCAAAACATCACACTGCCTCCGCCGGCTTGCCTTCTTCCCATAGTGCATCCTGGTGTCATGTCTTCCCCAGGTAAGCAACACACAAGCACCCGGCCATCCACATGATGTAAAAGAAAACGTGATTCATCAGACCAGGCCACCTTCTTCCATTGCTCCGTGGTCCAGTTCTGATGCACTGATGCTGCCCATTATAGGCACTTTCGGCGGTGGACAGGGATCAGCATGGGCACCCTGACCGGTCTGCGGCTACGCAGCCCCATACGCAACAAACTGTGATGCAGTGTGTGTTTTGACACCTTTCTATCAGAACTAGCATTAACTTTTTCAGCAATTTGAGCTACAGTAGCTCTTCTGTTGGATTGGACCACACAGGCCAGCCTTCACTCCCCACGCACATCAATGAGCCTTGGTCACCCATGACCCTTTCGCCAGTTCACCGGTTTTCCTTCCTTGGACCACTTTTGGTAGGTACTGACCACTGCAGACCGGGAACGCCCCACAAGAGCTGCAGTTTTGGAGATGCTCTGACCCCGTCGTCTAGCCATCACAATTTGGCCCTTGTCAAAGTCGCTCACATCCTTACGCTTGCCCATTTTTCCTGCTTCCAACACATCAACTTAGAGGAAGAAATGTTCACTTGCTGCCTAATATATCCCACCCACTGACAGGTGCCATTGTAACGAGATAATCGATGTTCTTCACCTGTCAGTGGTCATAATGTTATGGTTGATCAGTGTATATACAGTCTATGATCTTATTCTTCGGTCTGTCTCTGTAGGGATCCTTCCCATTATGTTGTCAGACACTTAGAATAAAAGTCTGAGCCTGTCAGTGGCAAAAACAAGCACTTTTAGTGGACGTACTTTTCACAGGCGCAATTGCCCACAAGGATTACGTTGCAGCCATTGCAGCCCGGCGGAGGCGATCTACTGAACCAATTCCAAAACATTTGATAAGTAGGCTATTAATCATTTCGACCCCAAAATTTGTAAAAATCTGGCCCAGGTTTAAAAATACCGGAGTGTCCCTTTATGGATGTCATTAGAGAATGAGTCATTCTGCTATTTCAGTTTGTTTCTGTAAACTTTCTTGCACAGTCTCTACATTTAGGTCCTAGGATATCCATATTATAACTTGCATCTCTAACTGCTAAAAGCTAAAATTAGTTCCTTTCCTCCACACAGTTACAATTAAACCTTTTAATCATAACTAATACTAATCATATCCACCCCCTCACCGGCACAATCACAGCCAAAATTAGCCAAGCAGCCCTCTGGCAGACCCACAACAGAGCGCAGAGGTTGAACACAGCACACACATCTTCATCTGGCACTCCGCCCAGGTGAGAGATGAGAGCCCTGGGTGTAGTGCTGATGTGTGCATACCAGGTGAAAATTACAAAACCACAGTAGGTTAATATCTGTAAAAGTTACACCCTGCTGGATCTAATTACTCTGTCAGAATGTAATGCTACTGTGATAAGTCAAGATAATACACTCATAGCCTGTTTACAAGTTAAAAGGAAAGCATAGTAAGTTCATGGTCTGTAATGTTAAAATCTGTAACGAGGTTTAAAGGATCATACAATAAGTAAAAATTCATAACAGTGATTAAAACCATAAAATTGGGTAATGTAGTCAAAATCTGTCATGTGTTTAGAAAAGGTTAAAATGCTAAAAAAGTTGTTTATATTACATTGTTTACTTCATTCTTTATTGTTTAATTTAAGATATGAAAGTGTTGTTCTGTGATCTACATGGTGGTCTTAATCTGAGATCCTGAGATCAATTACTCCTGCCCTCATGCCTGGGGATTCACGGTATTTTCCTCATTAGAGTAAAGTTCTCGCTGAGGAAACAACACTATCACTCTCGTGATTATTTCTCCCTGTTTTTCAGGTATGTTGTGGGTGTTAAACAAAGTTAAACAAGGCTGTAATCACACGCTAACATGTCCAGAGTTTTCAAGTGTTTGTGTGACAGTTTGAGTAAATTAGAGTCAAGTTTTTGTTAAGTAGCAGAGAGCAACCCGTAGCACCATTTTGTGTCAACTGTGATTCACATGTACACATATTGCTGTATATTTTGCACTTTTATCAACATAGCGTTTCATGCACTTTAGTGATTTGTATGAGTTTACTGTACTTAAGCTATTTTGTGGTGACAGTAATATTAGAAAAGGCAAGGTTTATGTCTTTATGTATTGGGTAAATACAGTGTAACCAAATAGTTGTGCACTCTTTACAGAAAGAAGTATTTTGTTGTGTTTTGTGTGTTATTTTTGTAAAAACTTTTATTAGGGTAAAGGTCTCGCTGAGGAAACAACGCTATCACTCTCATGATTATTTCTCCGTTTTTCAGGGGCGTTACACTACCTGATTGTCTGCTTGGACAACTGTGACTTCTACTATAGACTCTACTATAGAGTAACTTCTACTAAAGAGTATGTCTGCATGTGTGTGATTCAAGCATGTTGCATTTTTGGCAACTACAAGCTGTTATTTTCATTTCTGACAAACTTTTCCCGGTGTAAAATATTTAGAAAATGCTTTTTAACACGTCTGAGAAGGGTAATAGTCACTCTGAACACACACACACACACACAAATATGTGCTCCTCTAGACGGACTATAATTGACAAAAATCAAACATGAACATCTGTATAAATAAAATTGAATGTAATGAAAAAATCTTTGGGTTTCATGCAAAGTTTGTCCAAACTAGCAAATCTGGCTATGAAACCTCTGAGTTTCCTCAATTGCTGTGTCTACACTGTAGCATCTTTAAAGGAACATATCACTGGTGTTTAATGTTTATCATGTATTCCCACTTGCCACAGCATTTTAGATTCACTACCACCATTCCAGCAGCCACTGGTTCCCATTCATTTTACACTAATATGAAACTGAAATTATGAAATTATTGAAGTACATCCTGGTAGTGGGCATGCAGTTTAACACACTTAATAGTGGATACTGCAGATTTGACTTCTGCTCTAGTGTCTGCTGCATGAGTACATAGTGAACTTCCCTGTTACCAGGTGCTGTGCAAAATTGATGAAATTCTCCACAGTCAAGATACAGTATTGTAAAAGCCTACTGTGTCTTATGCTGGCTCAATACACAAAACAACATGTAACCCGCTACAGTTGTTTCATATGTCTGTCTGTCTTTCATCATCTCTCTTCATGACTATTCATTAGTCCTTAGCCTGCAGGAGAGCTGCAGAGGATGAGATGATTAAAAGTCTGGCGAGTCATTGAGTACTTGTGCAGTACTGTAGATGAGGTCTACATAACAGCTGCAGAAGCAGCAGTATCAGGCTCTTTCCAAACACCTTGGCAGACACTGTGTGAACTCTGCATCCTGATTCACCAGTATTAATCTACAGTATACTGTACAGTACAGTGTTATTTGAACTGAACCACTAGATGGAACTGTAACACTGAGGATATTACACTGTTCAAGTGTTGAACAGAGAGAGTCAGTAACTAAAAACTCAATTAGAACCCACTTTAATAAACAGTGACTGAGGTCAATGAAGATTAATTAATCAGGGAGCCTGTGGGAAATAATTCCATAGCAAATCTGTGACACAAATGGGCACACAAGCACATGCAAAATGCAAGCTACACACTGCAATGTTTGAACTCGTGTGTTCCACACTAACTCCTAAATTGAAGCGTTCACATGTGTAACTAGGCCAAACGGCATGACTGCAGGCAATGAGAGTTCACCCATTTCTTGGGTAAGGTTACAAGACTTGGTAATAATAATAAAAAAGAAATACAAAACTTTATTTATAGAGCACTTAACAAAACAAAGTACAAAGTGCTTCACAGAGAGAAAAATAAAACACCAATGGTAAAATACATAAAGGGCAAAATTAAAAATTAAAAATGAGAAATAAGAAATTAAAAACCAATTAAATAAACAGGCAACAAATCCATCTGACATGGCTGTATGTCACATCGCCAAAGTGAGGTGAGGGCAGCGGTCCAGAGATGATACAGTGCTTAGTATGAGCCAAGAAGATTGTCAGTGAGTGCATTAAAGTCCGCCTTGAGCAATTCAGAAGTCTGCTTCCTGAAGTTGTTTGCTCCAACATGTACGATGACTGCTTCAGCAGACTGATATATATATTATGATCCCACAATCATAATTTTAGGACTGGAAGATGGAGGATGTGGAGTCGCAGTGGGCTCTTGAGAGAATGTCTCCCCTTACAGGGACAAAAGCAGAGCAAATTTCATTCCCCATCTTCATTCCCCATCCTCGAGGCTGTCAACTCCAATTCAAGCTTCTCTGTCTGCACTTTCATGTCTGTCCATCCTGGAAGAGGGATCCTGATTTGCTTTATTTTTTTTATTTCCACCCATTAAAAGTTTTTTGGGGGGAGTTTTTTCCTTATCCAGATCGAAGGTCTAGGATAGAGGGTGTCTTATGCTGGACAGATTGTGATTTGTGATATTGGGCTATAAATAAAATTGACTTGACTTGACTTTCCTCAATACAGTGTGACTGATGACTCTGTGGCTTTTTGCTGAAGGTAAGCATTTTACAGTAATCTGCAACCCCTCTTCACATGTTTGCTGCTGAGGTGGTTTGCAGGTGGATATCTTGGCTATATCTCAAGCAATGTGAAAAAAAGGCTTTAGAAGACCTGATTACCTAGGACACTAGGAGATTCTTATTGCTAATCTGGCCACTATACAGTACACTTTATAATACACTTCTGTGTCCTGAGAACTAGAGAACAAGGCTGAAGCTTACACTACAATGACAGCACTCACATCAACAGAACAGCAACAGAAGGCCCAAAGCCAGCATTAGGTGTCTACATCCTAAATTCATATGCATATTTCTATTGATTCATTATTATTTTAAATACCAAGAACTAATGTCATTTCCATCACATTTTACATTTATATACTGAAATTAATCTTGGATGCAAATTTCTGGATGAAACCTTCAACACCACAGAGCCCATGACTCAGTGACAAATAGCATGTGGAATCCAAACTGTAAACTGAACCTACTCTGTAGCGGATGGATGATGTTTACACACAACACTTCCCCCACACTAAGTTAATGATCCAATTACAAATATGTCCATTCCAGGGAAATATAAACATTGTCTCACAAGTGATTGCGGTTACGCATCAACAGAACACAGCCATATTCTTTCACACTGTGTCTCACATTAATGAAATACATGTTGTCCTGTGTGCCTATACATCAGAATCAGAATCAGAAACAGCTTTATTGGCCAGGTATGTGTACACATACAAGGAATTTGACTCCGGTTTTTCTTTGCTCTCGATGTAAATACACAGAAATAGACATACATACAGCTAAAAACAAGGACAACAAGCTCGACAAGGTAAACATAAACATCAAACTACTACGTACAGATATAAATATATATTAAAAAAGTATATACATATATATATATATATACATGCATACATATACACATATATATATATATATATATATATATATATATATATATAGAGAGAGAGAGAGAGAGAGAGAGAGAGAGGGGGAGAGAGAGAGAGAGAGAGAGAGAGAAACAACAGTAACAACAATAACATTTGTAGACAGTATGACAATAGTGCAATGGTGCAGAGTGCAAAGGGTGCTGAAATAAATATGAATATAAATATAATATAGTGAATAATATAAATAAAGAAGGTGGAGGTGATGGGACAGGGACTGATAAAGAATGAAAGAGGAAGGGGTAGGAAATGGAAGAAAGGAGGAAGGAATAGGTGGATGGGGATTCAGGAGGAAAGAGTAAGTATAAGTCCTGAATGGAGGGCAGGTTAGCACCAGTGACTCTTTCTGCAGTCCTGACTGCACTTCCATCACTGTCTGGTTTGGAGCCACCAAACAGGACAGGAACAGACTACAATGGACAGAGAACAGACTAGATGATAGCAGTGTAGAACTGGACCAGCAGCTCCTGAGGTAGGTTGAACTTCCTGAGCTGGCGCAGGAAGTACGTCCTCTGCTGGGCCTTCTTGTTGATGGAGTCAATGTTGGGCACCCACTTTAGGTCCTGGGAAATTGTGGATCCCAGAAACCTGAAGGTTTCCACAGCAGACACAGTGCTGTTCAGTATGGTGATGGGGGGCAGTGTTGTGGGGCTCCTCCTGAAGTCCACTGTCCACAGTTTTGAGCGTGTTCAGCTCCAGGTTGTTCTGACCGCACCAGAAGGCCAGCTGTTCAACCTCCCATCTGTATGCAGACCGCCCTGGATGAGGCCAATGACCTTTGTGTCATCTGCAAATTTCAGGAGTTGAACAGACAGGTCTCCTGAGGTTCAGTCGTTTGTGTAGAGGGAGAAGAGCAGTGGGGAGAGCACACACCCCTGGGGGGCGCCAGCGCTGATTGTCCGCGTGCTGGATGTGATGTTCCCCAGCCTCACCTGCTGCCTCCTGTCTGTCAGGAAGTTTGTGATCCACTGACAGGTGGGGGCTGGCCACAGTTGGGTGAGTTTGGCGAGAAGGATGTCTGGGATGATGGTGTTGAACGCCAAGCTGAAGTCCAAAAACAGGATCCGTGCGTAAGTCCCTGGAGTGTCAAGGTGTTGCAGGATGTAGTGCAGTCCCATGTTGCCTCATCCACCGACCTGTTTGCCCGGTAGGCAAACTGCAGGGGGTCCAGCAGGGGGCCTGTGATGTCCTTCAGGTGGGCCAACACCAGTCTTTTGAAGGACTTCATGACTACAGGGCGATGGGTCTGTAGTCATTTAGTCCTGTGATGGAGGGTTTTTTGGGGACCGGGATGATTGTGGAGCATTTGAAGCAAGAGGGAACTTCACACAGCTCCAGTGATCAGTTGAAGATCTGCGTGAAGATGGGGGCCAGCTGGTCAGCACAGACTTTCAGACAGGAGGGTGAGATACCGTCTGGGCCTGGTGCCTTCCTGATCTTCTGTCTGAGAAAGACCTGACACACATCTTCTTCACAGATCCTGAGTGCAGATGGGGGGTCAGTGGGGAGGGGTGAGGGGGTGGCAAGGGGTTTAGGTGGTTGTTTGAAGTCTGACCGGGTGAGGGGTGTAAGTGTGGGCTTGTCAAATCTACAGTAGAACACATTCAGGTTGTCAGCCAGTTGGTGATTCTCCACAGTGTGGGGGGATGGTCTCCTCTAGTTGGTGATGTCCTTCAGGCCGCTCCATACTGACACCGGGTCGTTGGCTGAAAACCTGTTTTTCAGTTTTTCAGTGTAGCTCCTCTTTGCTACTCTGATCTCCTTCATCAGTGTGTTTCTGGCCTAGTTGTACAGGATCCTGTCCCCACTTCTGTAGGCCTCCTCCTTGGCCTGGCGAAGCTACCTGAGTTTTACTGTAAACCAGGGTTTATTGTTGTTGTATGTGCAGAAGGTTTTAGTTGGCACACACATTTCCTCACAAAAAACTGATGTCCAGAGAGTTCATCCAGGTCTGTGGCTGCAGCCTCAAAAACACTTCGATCAGTGCAGTCAAAGCAGGATTGTAATTCCAGCTTTGCCTTGTTGGTCTTGACTACTGGCCTGTAGGTTGGGAGTTGATGAACCCACACAGTGATCAGAGAGTCCCAAAGTTGCACGGGGAACAGAGAGATAGGTGTCCTTTAATGTGGTGTAGCACATGAAATTAAATTTCTTACCGCTGGTTGTGATTACTGTTAACATGCATAGCACAGATAGCTGAAATGATTTAACTGTTGTTGCTAATGCTAATGCTAGCCTTACAGACAATGATACTTGAACACTGGGGAAGCAGTGCAACAATGGTGTTAACATAGCACAACACAAGTAGCAACAATCCTATCAGCCAACAAGAAGGAATTTAAAAATCTGGAATTTAAGCTGTCATGATCAGCAGAATTTATTAAACTAGTTGGAAATTAAGCCACAACAACTCACTTCAATTTATCAATTTCTTCTGTGAATTGATTTTTTCTCCCCGCCCCTCTGACAGAGAGGGATTCTGCTGACTGAGTTAGATGACTCGTTCCATCACCAAGGGAGCACACAGGATAAGTGTTTGGCTTGAGATTTCTTGCCTTTCAGTGACAGTAGGACTAGTCATCTTTCAATGGCAGGTCGTAGTGAACGAGAAGGCTCATAAACCTCAATGAAGGAGTTCAGGTCGGTGGGTGCTGTGTAGTGACCACTCTACAGTCAAGCATTAGTGACTTGAACTTAATGCGAGCAGCAACTGGGAACCAGTGTGGAGCAGTGAAAAGCAGAGTGACATTTTAATAAATGCCGTCGCGTTTTGGACCACTTGCCCTGCAATAAGGGCGTTACAATAAAACAAGTTTAAACATGACCAATGTTTGTACAAGAAGTTGAGCAGCATATTCAGTTAAATAAGTCCTGATCATTCTGATGCTATATAGCGCAAAGCGACATGACCAAGTGACAGATGCAACATGCTCAGTGAAGTTAGTTGGTCATTAATCAAGATGCCCAAATTTCTTGCAGACTTTGTTGGAAAGAGCGAGGCAGAGCTGAGCTGGATACTAATGTTGTGCTGCTGAGGGAAGCTGAAAAACACCCACAGCAGCCCTGCGGTAAAATGTTTTCGAGAAATGCAACCCAATGTCACCCTGCAGTGGCCATTCACGTAAGCCAGCGATCAGACCAGAAGATGCCCATGGGAAGAAGAACCTTGTTTAACATGTAGCATTGTAGCATTCTATGAAGATGGAAGAGAAACTGATTGCCACTGTGATGACCTTTCCAGAGCATTACAACCCTGTCATGAGGGAGTACAAAGACATTAATCACCGTGCAATCGCTTGGCATTGTATCGCTCTTCAAGTTGGGCTTTCTGGTTAGAATTTCTACTTGAGCTACAAGCGTCACACAAATGGGCCATGTAGTGACACTCCCACACAACAGCACAACCCTGTGCTAATCACCGCAACACCTGATTTGGTGTGATTTCAGCCTTAGTGAGACTGAGCTGAAGATGGCGTTGCATTATCCTTTTTGACATATTGATGAGGCAGGCTGAGATTCGCACCAAGACAGTGTGGCCGTCTAGGGGGAAGGACATGTAGAGTTGTCATCAGCTTAGAAATGGTAAAGGATGACGATTTTTTTTTTATTGTCAACAAATCCCATAAAAAGACCCAAACCAACAATGTGTTAGTCTGTCTCTCAACACTTTGTGACTTGAAAATATTCATGTTAGTGTTAAACAATAAAGTTACTGTATGTGGTAAAATATGGTGCAGGGATCCATTATGTTGCAATGTATGCAATGTAACAAAACTACACATAATAACATAAACATATAGCAAAAAACAAAGAAATAAGGTTTGGGTCTCTTTAAATACCAGTTGAAGTTGGTTGATTAAAGAATATGAGAATCTGATCTCTCATCGTGCTAACTGGTTGAAAGACAAAGACAGCTGAAAGGCTGGGGGAATGGTTTCTTTCTCCTTCCCTTTAGTTGAAAACTGTCTTACCTCATTTCTACCTCTTACATTCTCCTACATCCAGTCCAAAAACCAAGGGGGCTTTCCCCTCTGAACAATACCTGTGTTCTGACAAGAGAAAGGGCAAGCCGGGGGGCAGCCAGAGTGGAAGACAGAGAGAGAAAGAGGCCTAGAGGCCACTTTATTGGCTCTCACAAAGGGAGGCCCTGGTACAAAAACAAGCAGAGTCAACATGCTTTTCCACTCGTTATCACAAACAGTTCCCTAGCACAAATTAGTAAGCTCCAGCTGGCTTGCAAAAAGACACAATTATTCTGATTTGTCATGATGAAAACATGTCTCTAGCCAATGTTTTGTTATATAACTAATAGGACTACTACTTATGTTTTAATAAGAAGAGTGCTTACACAGTAAAAGGTGGGTTATCATTCATAATGGCCTGTAGATGACCAAGTCTGAAGTGCCAAAACAACAACAAAAATCACTACTGCTGTTCAACTACAATGCCACTTGAAGCCACTGAACAAGGAGACTACCAGCATGATAAAACATGCACCTGTCCATGTAGAGCCTAACCCCACACATTACATTCTAATCCTCCTTTGAGCTCAGGAGACTATGGCTGCAATAGGCTTCAGTGGAGGATTTATGATGAACAAAAAACATGTAATGTTTCATGCTGGACATAAAATCTGTCCAAAGTACACAACAACAGCATGCTGCTTGCCAGCATCATACACTGACCAGAGATTGCCATGGTGCTCAGAAAATCCTTTTCAGGAAGAATTTCTATTTGTAAGTGTATTATGATGTTTTGCATCATATGTAAGATGTTACATGTACAATAACTTAATTCCACAACTACAGATTAAACACAAGCAAAGATACACATGAAACAATGAATTACAACTGCCATGCAAAAATCCAGCCAAGTTCACAAGAAAATTCCCCAGGTCCTTTATTAAAGGATAATTCCTGTTAATTGCAACTTAAACCTTGAGTGCAGGGTTTTTACATATAAATGAACATCCATTATAATCAAGCTGTTGCCAGACGAGTTCACACAATGCTGATTAAGCCTATCACCGGCAGGTAAATCTCTCTTCACAGTATACCGGAGATTTTAAATCTGGTGTGTGGTGACATTCCTGTGCTGGTGCACCAGTATTTGCACCTTTAACTCATCTTCCCAAGTTTGGCCATTGTTTCTATTTGATATCACTATGCACATAAAGTAATTGCTGAGATCTAGCAACATACTCAGATCAAGAAACACAAGCAGACAATCAGACAGCTTCTAAACAAACCAATCAACAAACCAAGATTATCTAAACCACTTTATTAGGAGGTCAAACTGAAAGTGAGCAAGCCCAAAATGATGCTTATTGCACAGGACAACTGTATGTGCACAACTACAGTAAGTACAGCAAGTCGAAATTGAAGCAGGAAGTCAGTCTGTGTGCATGTTTTCAGCATAGTTTAGGTAATAATTTCTTTGTTCACCTTTGTTCGCTCTTCCAAAAAAAGAAATACAAAGACAACTTGAATAAGATCCAAGCTGTAATAAACCAATATAAAACCTTTAAATTTCTGCAGGCCTGTCATGATTCCATGGTACAGTTCCAAATGTAGTTTCAGTTTAGTTTAGTTTCATTATTTATTTATTTGACATGAACCATGTACAGAAAGCAATAGTGAGAAAGTCTCAAATCTCAAATTATGACAGCCTATTGTATGCGATTCCTCAAAACACACAAACCAAAACTCTAAAGTATTTGATTCACAATAGTAAAAAATGAAGGAAAGCAAGAAAATACTCATATTTGAGAAGGTGGTTTGGTAGTTTTACATCATAAATGACTTAAGCAATTAATAGATTATCAAAATTGTAACTGATTAATTAACATCCCTCCTTATAACATTGACTGTTTTGTTTGCATTCAGAAGATGATTTGCTTTTACTGAACAGTATCACAAATAAAGCAGATTCTAGCACACAAAAGGACCTATAGTATCTCACCACAGAGATTTACATATATGAATGATTCAGTGGCTGAGGTCTATGAGCCTGTATAGTTGAACATCACTGTGGTAAGATGTCAGTGAGAGTGAGAGCAGGAAACTACAGTAGAGAAGGAGAAGAAACTGTAAGAAAAATAGACTTTGCTGCCGTTTTCTGCAAGAGTTCAAGCTCCTCACCACTCCAGACTGCAGGGTGAGCTGGCAGCAAATGTACATACACATGCCTATGCACACACACACGCACGCACACACACACATTCATGCCCACATACAGCAAGAGTTTCTGCCTCTCACTCACGTATCACTTGTAAATAGTAAACTGTGAACGTCTAAAGTCTTTCCTTACCTTCACACTCTTTTCCTTCTCCTCCTGCATGCCTGTGTATCAAGATGTGTGTTTGACTGTGTGTGTGTGTGTGTGTGTGTGTGTGTGTGTGTGTGGAGCTTCAACCTGTTTTCTCCCTAACTGGGAAGTGCTCTCTTCAAACTACTGCCTGCTCTCTGGCAGCACTGTGAATGTGTGTGTGTGTGTGTGTGTGTGTGAGCGTTGTTGTCAGTGTTGTGGGACAGCAATGAATTGCTTCCCCATCGCTGCATCGGTAACTGCGGCAAACAAGTTCCCTCCCACACCCCGCCCCGCTATAGGGAGTTCAGCCAAGAGGGAACCACAGGCTGGACAGACTCTGCTGCAGCACGGACACTTCACAGGGTGACACACACACCAGAGCACAAAAAAGTTTGACTTCAAACAGAAAGAGAAGTATGTGATCATTTAAATCAGTAGCTGTGAGGGTAGGTTTGGAAGGTTATGCTATTCTATGTCAGCAAAGCTTGCATACATTGTTTTTGAATGAAAGCACAGGAGTAATAGCTTGTAAATTGGCCAAGGTAAATCTTGTAGAAAGTCGTGTCAGTACAGCTGTATTGTCTGTATGGTATTAGTCTGGCAAAAAAGAAGCATAAGATAATGCTGCAGTCACAATATGAAGTGTCAGTAGGTGGTTGACAGTAAACTGGATGTTCAGTCTTTTCAGTGGGAGAATGGTAAACTTTGCCACTTGTATAAATCCCATCTGATGTGACAAAAGTTGCATTTTCCTAACTTTCACAACACGAAAATGGAACAGAACATTTTGGGAAATTCTTTCAACATGCGAAGAATGGCTAAATGAAAAACTACATTCAAGAAGCAAGTGACCATTCCATTCCAACTGAGGCCAGAAGGTTTCTCTGTTCTTTTCAGCTTCAAAGCACATTGCCCATTCACAGCAACAACATACATGCGGCAAATATTTAATGTAATTTGACTTGCTGCCGATGACATTTTTGGGTAAATACCAACACTTTTTGACAACACAGTAAGCATAGAGGGAAGTAGTCCAGGACATGTTGTTTTAACTTCTGAAGCATGTGATAGCCAGAGCACATTTTACACCAGAAGAAAGCACAAATGCTGCCAAAGCTGCACAACTGAGCTTTGTGGGAAAGATACCGTTTTACCCACCAACTGTACTACATTGGGTGTGTATATACACACACACACACACATATGCACACACAGACACCTCTCAAATTGATATTTGGTCATGAGGTGAAAACAGTACATAGAGTGAATATGAAGTATACAGAAAATAATACAATATAGACTACTGTGACTCTTAGTTAATGTTATAAGGTAATATTGATAGGCAATATTTTCCTGTCTCTTTTCACAAAATAATCACAATAACAGTCACTGTTGTTTTATACTTAATGGCTGAAGATAAATGGAGCTTTCTAAACAGGAAGAAGACGAACCTATGTGTATTTGCTGGGAGTGCTACAGACTCTCAGACCCCCTGAAATACTGATGGTGCACTCTATACTTGGTTCAGGTATGTAAGTATTTGTGTAGCAATGTGATACGTTTATACAGGAATGGAAAACATACTGTAGATGTGAGGCACACTAACTTAAGCCTGTTTTTTGTTGTTTTGCAATATATTTATTAATGTCTTCAAATAAATTATTTACAATAAGTTAATAATGTAATAATAATAACAACAAAACATAAAAAAATAATTAAATCAAATAAATAAAAATGTTAACAAAATAAGTTCCCACTTTCCTGTCCTGATCACCACATTCATCATACTTACCTCTATGTACATTCTCCATATTTGGTGTAAAAAGGACCCCACATTTTTTCAAAGAGTGAATGTTTACCTTTGATAATGTAACTAATCTCTTCCAGAGGTAGAGTTGTGGACAGTTCTTTAACACAATGAATAAACTTTGATTCACTGGTCTCCTTCCAAGGACTTTAGCTTTTACTGCTAGCTTGAGTATTGTGGCAGCACCTCACCTGAGTCAGTTTGCAATCTGCACAGACATGTGCAGCCTTGTGCCTCAACTCTGAAGCAGTTATCTAACAGGGGATATCACAAAATAAAATATAAACAGTTTTCCAGTGTTGTTGCAGTTTCCTGCTGCTGTCACTAGATGCTACTAAACTGGAATATTTATTGTTAGCACCCGTTAAGGACATTTACAATATTAGCTGCACCTAATATTTTGTCGCCTTTAAATACAGGATCAGAGAGGTGGAAATAAATAATATAATAAACAAATTACATGATAACGCAGTCTAATACAACACCTACACCAGGGTCCGTCAACTGGCAGCCCCCGGGCCACATCTGGCCCGCCAAAGCCTCCCATCCGGCCTGCAGAATATAAATGAATTCAGAAAATGCAAGGAGGAACAAAATGCCCTACGATATTTAGGATAGTGGCACGGTGGTGCAGTGGTTAGCACTGTCATCTGTTGCCTCAGAGCCAGAGGTTCTCGGTTCAAACCCACCGGCCGGGGTGGCCGGTTGGCTGGTTGTGCACTGAATAGGTAAAGCTGAAACTCACGCAAGAATGGGGACAAACTTATAGCTCTCATTTAACATTTCCTTTTATTTTTTTCACATGCGGCTTGTGCCATATTTTCACGCAAGAATGGGGACAAACTTACAGCTCTAATTTAACATTTCCTTTTATTTTTTTCACATGCTCTTATTTAACATTTTGTGTTATTTATTTTTTTCACATACTTTGCATGTGTCTGACAAACAATTCAAAAGGCTTTTTTTCCTGCTTCTTGCAAGCATTTTCCACCAATCAGGATAGTGATAGCACCAAAACCGATTAATATGTCCTGCCAATCAGGACTGCATTCTGCAATTGTGTTTCATATGTTCAGTGTCTAGTTATCTTTATGAATATCCCATGTTTTTTAGAAATCTATTCACACTGATAGGCTAACAAAAATAACATTAATTTTGTAAAAAATAAAGTGAAAATATTAAACAATAATAGGCTAATTAGGCCTAAATATATAGGCTTAATATATAAGTTTGAAAGTCTGGCCCCCACATTGTCTGCTTTGAAAAATTCAGGCCCTTGGACAAATGTAGTTGATGACCCCTGACCTACACAAACGATAACCTCAAAAATGATCTGACCCTGCACATTTGAAAGACTAAAAAAATTAACTGGACTGAAATGAAATTAAGCAAATGGATAATATGTGAATAATGTGTACTGTCTGAGCTATATTGAGGACACTGAATACAAGACAAGAATGGAACACTTGCAACTATAATAAAGTGACAAAATTAACACGATAAAAGGAAACAAGATTATACCTTGGTTATGAAATACCAGTATTGGCCAAATTGAGTTACAGTATGTGGGCGGCCTGAGCTTTCTTGGTAGAGAGCCTTGGCAGGGCAATGAAGCATTTTGAGGTCCCTGGCATTAAGAATTAAAAAAAAAAAAACACGGGAAAGGGAATCCCTGGCATAGTATACTATGTAACAGTTAGCCAGCTCCTAATGGACCCACAATTGTGATAATCACCCTGCAATGGTAAGGCTATCCAAGACACCAGCTTGTGTTTCTCTTCTCTCCGCCTATTTTAACAACACATAGGAGTGGACACAGATCCTTAGAGAGAAATCCTGCCAGAGTAACCAGCCTACCTGCCAGCTTTTGGACTAGAGTGAGTAAAAAAGGTTAGTTGAAAGCACATGTGATGCAGTGTGTTCCTGTTTGCACATGTAAATTGTGATTCTTAAACCTGCACAGAGATTAAAATGGCATTTTCACACTTTGGGGCTGCATAAAGTAACGCTGCTAGATCAAACTGCTGCCAAGTCAGTGAAACCCATCAAGTAGCAACAGTTGCTAAGCAGTGTGCCATGATTACCGTTTCAGCCAACTTCCTGGCTGTGTGGTAATATCCAGCCAGAAAGTAGCGGTAAAATCCAGTAGTCACATCATTATTTGACCACTGGATCTGGAAAAGAGTTTTTTTTACTCAGTATAAAATCGCATTCCTTTAGTGTACAGTGTACACAGTAAGATGAAAACAGAAAAAAAATACAAAGACAGTAAAGTGCAAGTAGTATTTAGTTGACTAAAGTACAATGTATGATTAGTGCTGTCACACATACAACAATGTACCTCATTTTCATTAAAAACAATCAAATGCTCTAATGGCTAAAAATGCACATAAAAAGCAGGTATACCTGCAACAACAAAAAGAGAAGACATGAAAATGGCAGCAGGAATAGCGTCATTAGCAGCATAGTATATCGCAATTCATTCAGATTCAGCTCATCATCTATAATAATAATGGTAATAAGGGGTTTTCCATTGTTCCAGCTGGTGTAAACAGCTTTAAAAATAGGCCTCTTGCTAGTTAATGATATATGATACCACATGTAATTACAATACATAGTGGTCTTCTTGTGTTCTCACAATTAAACAAACACACACAATTAGATTAAAACAAGCATCTATCATGTTATTTTATTATTTTTTATTTAACCTTTATATAACCAGGAGTAAAGGACTCATTGAGATTAAAAATCTCTTTTTCAAGAGTGTCCTGGCCGAGACAGGCAACAGCACAAATAACCAGGTTGCAGACATGAAACAAACAAAAAACAAGAACAAATTTCAGAATTATAAGATATCAAATCATTCCTCAACATTCAAAACATCTACAGCCAGATGTACCTGTAACTGATTCTAAGCCGAGGGAGCAGCATACTTAAACATAATTTTTCCCAGTTCAGTACGGACTTTGAGGACAGTTAAAAGAAATATGTTCCGGGAGCAAAGACAATGACTTCCCATACTTTGTTGTAGGATGTAGGCCCATAGGTAGGAAGGAAGCAGTCCAAGAACAGCCTTATAAATAAATGTACACACACTGCCAATGGTTAAGTCTATGGATGGACAAGGAAGACCATCCAATCCAAGCATACAGAGAGCAATGGTGAGTAAGAGCTTTGAGATTTGTGATAAATCTCAGTGCTCCATGGTAGACAGTATCCAACATGTGTAGGCAATGTGAAGATGCATGCATGATATAATGTCGCCATTGTCCAGCACAGACATAAAGGTGGCAGTCTCTTTTTAGGCTCAAAGGAAAAGCAAGACTTGTTTCTAAAATAGAAACCCAATTTCATCTTCAGTCTTTTCGCCAGTTGCTGAATGTGAGGCTTAAATGAGGGAGTCATCAATTATAATTACGAGATGCTTGTACTGAGATACAGATTCAATGTCAGAGCCCTGAAAAGTAGTGATAGATGGACGGTTAAGTGGCTTTGATTTTGCATTTGAAAACATCATGAATTTTGTTTCGTTAGCATTCAAAACAAGTTATGTTGTACAATATTAAAAGCAAGTTGTAGCTGACAAAGAGCCTGGTTTGGTGTAGACGCAGAGCAGTATATCACAGTATCATCAGCATAAAAGGGAGCTAGAAGTGATACCTTCTGCCTGCACGCACTGAGATCTGCCTGATAGATAACTTTCAAACCAACAGACAGTTTGTTCTGACAGTCCTATACTAAGTCTTTGTTTCAGTATTGCATGATCCACAGTATCAAAAGCCTTGGATAAGTCAATGAAAAGGGCTGCACAATGTTGCTTGTTGTCTAAGGATTCAATAAAATCATTTACTACTTTTAAGGCAGCTGTAGTTGTGCTGTAAGCAGCTGTAGTTCATCATAATGATGTGTTCTATATGATGGCATGAGCTCCGATGTCCCTCTTAAATGTTTTTATAATCATACACAATGATACTCTCAATCAAAATATGTTTTAAAAAAACAAAACAGGAAGTTTGAATATTTACCCCAAACCAGACTTCTAAGAACATCTGCTCTGAGCTAAGGACTTTTACTTCAAACAATGCAACAATGCAATGTACCTCGTGGTGAGCGTTATCACTTAGCATGAATTACATTCATAGAACTCTGTTATGGCCGTATTGCCGTGTGTGTGTTTTTTTTTGTTGTGGTTGGTTCTACTCTCCCTCTCCTGTGCTCCTGCAGGTACCGCCCTCCCACTCCATAAGCAGGGGATCGAGCATGGCTGGTTCCCACTTACTCATCAGGGTCGGGTGTACAAAGGCTGGGAAAGGAGATGCAGGCAGTGTCAGTGGGCCATTCGGCAGATTACAGTCTGTGTGTTGTAGTGTACCAAGTTGTAAAGTACTGCCTTGTTGTACTTTTCTTTGATTTAAGTTACCAATAAATCAACTTAGTTGTGCCTATGCTTTCGTTACCCTGATTAGTTTTCCCCAGGTTAATTTTTATAGTTACTCCCCTCATCCCCTAGACTTTTCAGGGACGTAATAAACTCATTTGTGATAAAGATTACATTTATGACCAGGGTTTGCATCATCTCTAATGCTTCAGTTTAGGATTGACTTTTTCCATATTTAACCAAGACCACAACCTTTCCCTAACCAAGTGTTTTTCTTCCTTAGCTTAACCATACTTTACCATACTGTACCATGATTACAATGTGTCCCTAACCTTAACAAAGTTCTTTAAATTGCCTAAAAATAACCATAATCATTAAACTACCTAAACATAACCATAAATACCTTAATCATGCTTCAGTTTCCAGAAGTAGATATTGTAGAGAAAACATATTAAAAAGTTACAATAGCCGTAAACATTTTGCAAATATGTTCAGCATCAATGCATCTTCAAAGAACATTGGCAATGGACATTCTTCAGATACGTTTTAGTCGATATGATGATAAAAAAAAGTAACCTCAGCATCATTACGTTTCCATTCAAATATATTTAGCTATGTGTGCATTCACTGAACATTCAGATGGCAATAGCTCACTCTTTGTGTTTAATTTTGTGGCACAGTTTGCATTCAAATGCTGCTGTGTTTATTTCCTAAACACTTATAAATTCTAAAAATGAAATGAAAAACTGACTCATGACTCATGAAGCTATACTTCTGGCATACAGTATTTACGAGGAAGATCAAAGTACCCCTGCCTGCAATTTACTTACTGGATGTTACTACTTACTGATGTGTTTGAAACTCTGTGCTAAGTTACTGTTTGAAGTGTTCTAAAAAACATTACTATCATCCCTGTAACAGTCAGGGTTCAAAAGCTGACAGACATTTAGCGGCTTATCTGTGAAAATAACTGGGAATGCCTCTGCATTAAATCATCATCATAAATATTGCACATGTGCTCAATTCCACTTTTCTAAGCAGGAGCTTGAATCTATTTTAGCATAAAGTAACAAATGTATTATGAGACTGCATCCTAGCTATTACTGGTGATGTACAGGTTGTTTCAGGCTACATTTACCTTGAAGCATTGATTGTATGATAAGATTGTGCTGGGGTCAAGTTGCATATAGTTAAATTGTATACTGCAAATATCCAATGTCTAATTGCAGTGAAGAGTCCAAAGCACAATTTCCTTTATATACATGATTTTGAAATGTTTTAATGGAATACAAATGCCACAGTGTTTGCTCTAGAAGTATATTAGATGTCAGTGTGTCTGAATAAAGCTCTTTAATTCCCTGTTAACTTGTGACACATTATGCAACAGGGCCTGCACAGGGCCTTTTACCTGCAGGTCAGATACCACAGTGTACAGGGGTTGTAGCACCAAATAATGTAATAATTTCCTGAAAATGTAATAACGCCTGAAAATGTAATACAATTTGCACTTAACCTTTTCGAAAATATAATAAAACTCAATAATTTAATAACTTGACCAATAATGTAATAAAATGTCCTGATTTAAGCAGGCATTAAGCATTAAACCAGTGGTTCTCAAACTTTTTTGGTTAGGCCCCCCTTTAAAACTAGAAAATCTGTGATTGGATCCCCGTATCATCATTTACTTTCTGATAAGTACATTCCACTTGCCATCTGTTGTAAATTTCAAATTCTACATAAAGCCTAGAGTTTACATTTCCAGACATGAAATCAGTGTCAGATGTTAGTGTTTTCAGTAGGCTAACATGACGCAAACAGTATTCTACATTTTGTATACTTGTACACTTTACATTTCTGAGAAAAAAAGCATACTTTTTTACATTATCATCAAAATTATTACATCATCAGTTTTGAAAAAAAATGACCTACCTGAAAGGTACTACATTATCGGTAAAATTGTTATTACAATATCAGTCAGGACATTTTATTACATTATTGGTCAAGTTATTACATTATTGGGTTTTATTACATTTTCGATCAGGTTAAGAGCAAATTTTATTACATTTTCAGGAAATTATTACATTATTGGGTGCTATTATTGATCACAGAGATAGAGGGACAGTTTAGAAAGTGAAGAGGGAGGCAGGGAATAGGAATGGGAACATGAGTCCAGTTAGCCAGAGTCCTGAGTCCAGCCCCTCTGCTGTGGAGGGAGGCAGACAACACAAGGAAAGGAATAGGAAATGTGATGATGTGATCACATTTAACAAGTCTCCATTCCTTTCACCACAGCAGCATTAAACCAAATTAGGTTCAAGGTCTACACTGATACTTGTATTTGTCAGGTCTTGCTGGGCTGCCAGGAATGTAACGATTGTATGGCTGCACACCATAACAAAACTGCCAACCAAAGCAGATGAAGCAAATCCATCTCAAGGCCTTTACACACCATTCATACTGGCAGTGATGTAAATTTGCGATAGATAAGTTAGATTTGTGCTAGCTCATTGTTCAGAAAAAAATATACACTGAAATACTACAAATATGACACTGGATCACTCATATAAAGCCTATGTGTGCTCCAATATGTATCCTCCAGTGAGTAGTCTATGTGCAGTGCCCTGCAGGTAAAAGCTACAGAGTGCCTCCTGTATTTGATTAATATGATGAGCCAAACCTGCTATGACACTGTTGCCTTGCTGTCCTTGAGTTTGTTGTTTTTGTGTCCTTTGTCATATAATACAGGGTGATGAGAAACACAAACTATCAACAGGTCCGCTCAGCTCAGAATAATCAAAAAAAAATTCAAAACAATTACGCTTTAATATTCGTGTTCTGTGTGAAAGTCCTCACATTGTGGTGTCTCGACAGATCTGTTAATGTCATGTTAAGTGTTTTTCTATGGTAGCTTCATGTCAAGTTAAATTCACTCACGTCTAGTCTCGTCTTGCACTTCCTGTTTTATTGTGTAATTCCTTTCCTGTTTTCAGTACGGACTTCCTTCCTTTGTGTGGTTTCCCGCCGTTTGTGATTGTCTGCCCCGCTCCTGATTGGATTCACCTGTGTTCCTTCTCCCTTGTGTATTTATAGTCCTTGTTCCCCTTTGTCCTGTGCCAGTTCGTCTTGTCCTGTCTGCATGTCTGTCGACCCAAGCGATCTAGTGATTCAGGTTTCTCATGTTGCTAGCGTTTTTGAGTTTTCTTTGATATTCTTGTTAAATCCTCTTACGAGCGCCTTTTGTTATATTTTTGTAGTTCCTCCCTGAGAGAGAGTTTTGTTTGCACGTTACCGTCAGTAAAAGTCCTTTTGAATCAAACGTACTGTTGCTGAGTCGTGCTTTTGAGTCCACCTCCTTGCGTCCAAGTTCGTAACACACATAGAACAGACAGAAACAACAATATATTGACATGCACATTAATCAAAAAAAAAAAACGTCCCCAGTGTGTAAAGGCCTTAATTCTCACATCACCTGTGATTCCCTTAAAACCACATGTAAATGTCACTACTGCCGGTTGATTTATCTGAGCTATGTCATATCTTCCACCTCATTTCAGTCATAGACATACTGTTACATTTATCCAAGGTCTTCTGGCAAAAGCATAAGCACTTTTGGTCCTACTTTTCGTACTACGAGTAAAAGCATTTGATCAACTTTCTTAAATTATTCCTCGCTCTGCTGATATTTAGGAGAGCTCTAGAGGAATCCTAACCTGTTAGGAGCTGCTAGGAGATGGCAACAGAATCAATCTGTAGGAGAATAGATGATTTGGAAGGCATATTAACAATGAGTTTATAAACAATATCGTACTGACAAAAACTGACTAATTGACATTCTGTCTCTGCAACAATTTCTGCAATAATAAACCAAGCTTCACTCTTAATGAGAGTGGACAAAAACTTTTAAAAACAATATCTATTTAAACGCAGTCACATTTGCCTGGATGTCACAGGCTTAATGGTGATAAAGGATATCTGCAAAGCCATGGCTGATGATCCCTTTTCCCATGCCATTTGGTGGATTCCCCACCCTGGGTGACATTACAGAAATGAGTATTGAACTGTGAAAGAGAAGACTCCATGTTTTCCATGAAGAAGTCCAACACAAAGTAACATTAGTGTTTTGTGTGCAAGATGTGGCATTATTGTAGGTATTATAAAACAATATGATTAGATGGGCTGACTTGGATAACTTTACGCAAATATCCCACTATTTTAATCTGGTAATCATTTTTTTTAAGCCATGCGAGTCCTTACTAATGTTACTTACAGCCTACTATGCAAATTAATTGGTAATTATGAGATTTAAGCTATGGCATATAATTTGCTTAAATGAGTACCATGGTTATTTCAAATTAAAATAGGTTTTACTGGCATGACAGATCAGGAATCTATATCACCAAAGCAGTATAAAAATACAATATAATACATAAATAATAATTATAATAAAAACAAACATACAAAAACATGGGTAGCTGTTATACTTATATAGAGATGTAATCTCTCAAACATTCACTACAGAGCGTGCTTCCCTTAGTCTATGGCAACAGTTGACATATTTTGCAGCTAATGCTGCACACTGACTTTTCTCCCCACATAGGAAGGGCAGTTTTTGAAGATCGGGGAGATTGAGAAAATAAATATTATGTATCCAGAATTTATCCATCTCTCAGATTCTTATATTTCTCACAGTGTAATAAGAATTGAGATTCCATCTCAACCTCTATTTTATTTCTCTATAGGCATACATTATGATCTACAGTGTTATCTTTGGCCTTTTGACTTTCACCCTTGTATAAAACTCCACAGCTATCAGAAAAACTACAATATGTGATTGTAATCTCTATTTGCAACTTTGAGTGTCTAAAAACCTCAATGTCACACTATTCTTCCAGAAGTCATCCTTCTCCTGCTGAAACTCTCTGACGTAGCAGTGTTTTAGTCATAGATTAACTTTTCAGTCCTTCTCCTTCAGAAGAGATTTCAGGAGGGATTCTGAGACGCTAAATACAACAACAATATGTAAAGACATATACAGAGACATATAGCATACAATATGTATGCTATATATTGGTATAAGTATATGTACAGACTGTGGGAAAGGTTGGATATTTTTCAGACAAAAAATTATCATCACCATAACAATATGTTTTCATGGTGTCATGTCAGTTTGAGTATAGCGTCAATTTCCAATCTATTTTCAAGAGCATGTTTCCCTTGACATAAGTTAGGAGATTTTGGGAAACCGATCATGTTTATGCAATACTGTGATTTAACTTTCTTCATAAGGTTATTTATACTTGGTTTTAAATATATATTAAAATATATCATCTGTACAATTCATGATACAAAGTCTGTTTATTACATTTTTATAAAGCAAATCCTGTTAGTAAGTGTACAGTGCCAGAGGATAAAAATCAGATTAATTGTGATGGTGCCTTGAGGACTGGATAAGCAGTTATGGAGTCATGCCAGTGCTGGTATAAAACACACCATGAATGCAAATACATATCACGTTCTGTATACCAGCATACACCCTTATGACATGCATTGCTGTCTACATTCACTCGTTAAAGTGACAATAGACAACTTTTTTGCTTTAACTTATCATTATGTAGTAATGTTGATTGTACAATGTAATGGCTATAAAATAATGACACCATAGGCATTTAGACTGGTTTTCTATAAGCCTCGTTTACACTGTGCAATTCTGTCTGCCCACGGGTACGATCTGCGTTTCGC
The DNA here is from genome assembly GCA_008360985.2 of Macquaria ambigua. NCBI lineage: Eukaryota > Metazoa > Chordata > Actinopteri > Centrarchiformes > Percichthyidae > Macquaria > Macquaria ambigua. Next base: position 23,279 of record VMKM01001247.1, on the reverse strand, counting down.
TTGACTTTGCGACAGTGGTGCCAACAGTAATACCACTTGGAAATGCTGGGGGGGGGGGTTGTCTATTGCCACTTTAAACGCTTTATTTTATGACAGCAACTGTGCACCCCTACCATGGAATAATGAAATGCACTAGCTGTTGTTAGGCTGGCAGCTAATTCCATTGAGCTTTTGCAGTAGCGAGTGATCAAAGCTTACACTGAGCCTACTTAGCTGGCTGCATTAACTCCTATATCAGCCAAGGATGAAGGTGGAGGTGACTACAGGGCACAGCTTTGTGCTGATGGGTACTGTTGTGACTTGAATAAAAATGATTAAACAGCATCATCACACCAACATTTTTGATAAGCACGGCAGTTTGGAGAGAAGATTCAAAAATGACTGGTTATTGTACAAGCTCTGCTGTTAGGCAATTGTACTCACACAGCCTTCCAGTTTTAGAAAAGATTTATATAACAAGAGAGCCGGTAAACACAAATGCAAAGAAAAAATAAATAAATAAAACATCACCTGTACACCTGTGCTACATCCCCACAAGTTTGGCTCCACTCACTCACTGGGCTTCACGTGGAATCACATGCATATCCTCCCCACACCACTTCCCCCTTCACACAAACATACACACACACTCCTGGAAGTCCCTTACCTGCATGGCTGATCTCAGAGCACAGTAGCATGCAAAAAACATGGCAGTTTTGTTGTAACATGAAGGAAGCCAGAGGATAACTGCTAAACCTTCTTCAAGGATTAGAGAAAAAAAAGCAAAGAAAGGAGCTGCGGTATCAGATGCGACGGAGTTGGTAGCATTCCTGAGTGAGACGAATCTTCTGATAGTACCACTCTGAAGTGGCAAGACCACTTTTTTTCTTTGGGGAAATTTAAAACACCAATAAAAAAGACCATTCACTTGATGCAAAGCTCCATTGTGGCTCACAAGCAAGCAGGCGGGACTGAACTGTCAAGAGGGGGGAGTGAAAATGTGTGTCTCACATGAAGAAGAAGAAAGCACACTGAGAAAGGTCTGCTGGCTAAATGGGATCAACATGTGCAGGAATCGCTGCGAATTAAGAGAAACATGGACAAATGTGCAGTGTGTGTACACAAACATCTGAAAATGTGATGCCAATATTGTTTGGCATACTGTATGAGTTGTGTGTGTGTGTGTGTGTGTGTGTGTGTGTGTGTGTGTGTGTGTGTGTGTGTGTGTGTGTACATGAATACACATGAGAGTAATGTGCACTTAGTAGTAGGAGTATTTTTATTTCCAGCATGTTGCACACCATCTTGGATGAAATATTTTTTCCCCTCACTGTATTAACACTTACTGTCTCTCTGTCTCTCCCTCCCTTCCTCAGTCACTCTCACATACACACACAGTGTTACATAACAGGCAGTACTCCACACCGTCACTAACACAGTGCTCTGAAGAAAAAACACTAGCAAAAGAGTAACACCACACTATTTCGCCAATGCAGGTTTCAACAGAGAGAGGGTGCTTCTTCTGACAACTAAAAAATCGAAAACTAAAAACTCAGAAAAAGAACTACAGAGCATTAAAGAGGAGGACAAAGAGATAATTACTGAGACGTCTTGTTTGTCAACATGTTGTCACCCTGCTGGAAAAATACACAAAGTATTAATTATGGGCTACAACTTGATGTAATACTGAGCAAATGCACACTAATAGGAGCTACTTTTAATGACTCATCTGTATCCTGTGATTAATGGGTGTGTGTACTGCACAGCAGTGTACACTACAACTGCATTATCAGCAGAGTTTCCCACAGCATGACAGGCACCCGGCCTCATCTGAAATAAAGAGGACCTAACGTCAGATGAAGTTATTTTTATTAAATATAATGTTATGCTTATTAAGTCTCTGGGAGAATGAGCAGTGCCACTACATCATTAACAAGTTGGGAAAAGTCAAAACAAACAGCCCAATCAGTCACAGTCAGGTGCTGACGTGTGCGAGCAAGACTACCAGTCTACAGCCGGGCTACAACCTGCTGGTTGTGTTAGAAGAAAACTTGGGGGGATCACCAAGGTTATTGTCTGGGGAATGTCTGTTCCAAAGAACTATGCCAATCCAACAAGTCGATTTAACTGGATAAGTGACATTTTTGACCTGCTGGTAGCCCTGCATAAAAAGTCAGAGGATCATCAAAGTGATTAGAATTCATCCACTGGAGACCTATCCTCTGGGTCAACCGACAATGCCATCCCTAGAGCCATGCTGCTAGTGTGGCTAAAAAAACTCACAGCTGCACTGCAGGTCAGACACCAGGCTGAAGTGTGATAAATTGGACACACATTTGACCTAAAAGAGACTGCATCAAGTTGAAGTTAGTTCAAAGTTTCTGTTAACCAGCTGGACTTGTATTATCAATGGCTGTGTTCAGATAGAGTGGGTAACCATTTTAGAAACTGTGATTAAGCCACAGTGAACAGCCTGATGGACCAGTGTGAGTACTGTAGATCTAGATGTCAAATTATTACAATGCCATGTAGCAGCTGCAGCTCTGGGTTCAGCATGTCTTGATGCCACATAAGCTTTGCAGCTAGCTTGCACCTGAGCTCACCTGAGGTAGCTTTAGGCAACAAAGTGGGTTTATTCTACTTGGGTATATATATATATATATATATATATATATATATATATATATATTTAAAAAAACTGTGCAACAAAGTTTCAACGAGTAAAGCAATGAAAATAAACTGACAAAGGTCAAAGTTATAAGGAAAGAGCTTTTAGTACCAGCAGGTAATGGGACAGACTTTAACTTTGAGTTTTGCATATGAGAGGAAGCATTCTCAGTAATAAAGACACATGGAAGCACTACTACACCATGTTGCTGCTCATATTCCTTGTAAGTTGCAGGTTTTACACTTTTATATGTACTGTAGTGATTCAGATTTTCTTTTTTTAATTCTCATTTGGAGTTACAAGATTTACACCAGACAGCAGCAACATGCATCCTGCTTTGAGAAGTGAGGTCACAGTGGTGTATGTGGGAAGACTGGCAAAGTGAATGTAGGGGGAGGTATTAAAGATGTTGTATAGAATATATTTTTGGTGCCAGCCTTCCTGTTACCGTGGTAACAGTTCATCGATTCAGCAGCATTAGTGAACGGAGAACCAAACGGATCCCCCGCCCCGTACATTCCTTATTTATTTATTTCTCCCTCTGGGAGTGGGAAGTTGAGCTGGGGGAGGACGAGGAGGGAACATGGGGTTTGGATGAGGAGTGAAGGAAGGTGGAGGAGGAAATCTGGGGGTGGATGAGCTGGAATGAAGATGAAACTGTTCAGAAATGACTGAAGCTGGCATCCTGAACACAGCCACTGACTTGCCACTGCTGAATCTACAATGTACCTAGCAATGTACTGTATTTGATGAGACCTTCCCCTGTAGAGAGACGACTCAGAAGGCAAATACTGTCTGAGCTCCTCAGCTCCAGGGTGGACTATTGATCAGGGTTGAAGCCACTGAATTCCCCCAACTGCAGGGGTGCCATTTTAATGATTTACACAATACTATAGAATTTATACAACAAAAGGATAATTATGGAAGCCTATAGAGGACTATATTAAAATTATAATGTAAACTTGAAAATGAAAATGTAATTCCACAATAGCATTATAATTTTCCACATATGTATGTGTTATTTATGAAAATGAAAATGCAATAATCCAATTTTCATTTTCATTTTCACATACTCGTATGGGCGTTCTATGACCATATTAAAATGAAAATGGAAAAGCTGTCTGATATTTAATTTTCATTTAATTTGTATAGACAATATTCAAATGTTAAATCAAATTTGAAAATTAAAATGCAATATAAACAATGTAACCTGATTTTCCATTCATGCAAGCAATATTTAAGTCACAAGTAAAATTAAAATGCAATTTTCTAACAATTTGAAAATGAAAATGGCAAGACTTAACCTGTTGTACAGTGGACAATATTCAAATGCAATAAGCAAAACAGTGTCCCCAGTCTATTAAATTTACATTTACATGTCACCACGCTCTTCTGGTGTCAAAATGAAAATGCAATCTGTCAGTCCTCTCATCAAGGGTTCAGTTAGGGCGCCACTTCCTCGTTCAGTGACTTGATTCATTAAAATTTGAGTGGGCTTGCTTTAGCTTGAAGTACTTGAAGAAGTACTAACTGTAATAGTAGAAGGAGTTAAAGTAATTTAAGTAGTACTAAATGTAGTAGTAGTAGTAGTAGTAGTTGAAGGGGTTAAAGTACTTGAAAATAATAAATGTAGTAGAACTATTTTAAGCCTTATTTGATGTAATTGAAGTAGTTGATGCAGTACTTAAGGCAGAACTTAAAATAGTTGAAGCAGTAGTTGAAGTTAAAGCGAGGCAGTACTCACTTTATCTTTCTTTATATTCTCTACTTACTATGTTTATTGCTATGCACCAATGTACCAAGGCAAAGTTCTTGTATGTGAAAACCTTGAAAAACTTGATTCTGAGTAGCTGAAGAAGACAAAGCAGTATTTAATGTAGCTGCAAAGACCTTGGTTGGCACATCCACTGTTCCCTATGCAGCTCCACGGGCCTTTCAGTGATGTGGAGAAGCTGAAGCCATCACCACTGAGGCCTTCCAAAGTGTTCTACATAAAGAGCATGGTAGGTGCAATTACTGAGAATATGACAATGTAAAAAATGTAATCACATTGACATTAGCACTGTGATCACCACACACCCTGTTAATGTTGTATCTACAGTTAGCCCTGATAAAACTTGACATTATAATGTACAAGTAACTGTGACTCTGCTGTGTTTTACAGATCATCTGAATAACCTGATGATGCTCGTGTTTGATGAGGTGTTCCTGGACCCACCACACTCTCCTCACAGTATGAGAAATCATCAGAGGAGGAAGTTATTGCTGGGTAGGTGTCATGCTTCAGTCAAGCGACGGCCTGAAGACAACACAGCGGCTAGCAGCATCAGGAAAGTCTCGGTATCAAGACGTGTCAGGATGACCACTGTGACCTGAGAGCTCCATTACCAGCTGACACAACCTCAGTATACAAGAAACCAAGGACATCATCTGGACAGTTTACATAGAAATGATGGCTTTGCTACGTTGTGCATTATATACAGTATACACAATGTATATTTCCATTTCAGTGGCTATGAATAAAGTGCTTTATTTTCAAGGAGGATTTTGGTCATTTTTAAATTTAGTAGTAAGGGTCCTGTGGTATTAGAGAAAAATATGTTCTTTCATGCTGTTACACTGTTTAAATGGGTGATGTGAAAACCTTATTTGATTTCATCCATGTAGAAGGGTTAAAAAATGGTTAATTTAATATGCTGACTATGAAAATGTTTAAGATTCTTTACTACAGGTAGTAATTAGTGACTGTAGAAAGCACAAGACATTTCTCTGTTTCACAGTCAAACTTTATTATGGTGTCGACAGATCAAAATATATATTACACAGTATTTTCAAAGGGTATCAAATATAAGCATGAATATGGCAATAATTGTCTGACAACTTACAAGTAAAAACTAGAAAAAGATCCAAGTTTCTCTGAAACATGAACACAGTACAGTCCTCAAGAGTTTTTCAAATACATAAGCAACTTACTTTGGACAGTTGCTACAGTATCACTATTCTAATTGATTACTTTCTTACATTTATCAGGTGTCTTTTTACCATAAATAATTACACCCTGATAAGTAGGCTTACTGTAAGTGTTTACATACAGTGCTACATGGTCTCTCTTCACAACAAATGTTTCCACTCCATTAGCCTTTGTAGGTCACTTCTCACAAATGTACCTGTAGAAACAAACGTAAAACAGTGTGTGTTTACGGTTTATGCATAAATACTAAGCTAACATTATGTGAGATATGGCGTTAAATAGTATTTACCTGAGCCAACAATCAGGGAAACCTGTAGTCTTGGTTACCGATGTGCAGTATTGAAGAAGTGCAACTAAACTTGATCCCTGGCTGCAAAAACCGGGTGGAGCATTAGCGAAGTTGGTGGGCGGTGCCCGCTCAGCGCCTGCGCTGGCACGTGGGGGCTGACCAATGAGAGCAGACTGGGCTTTTAGGGTGAGGGGCCTAAAAAGCTAAAACTGGGGGAGCTAAAACAGAGCTTTTCAGACAGAGGGTGAAAAGAGGTGCTGCAGCAATCGTCAGTATGAGAAAAATAATGTGTTTTTTGAACTTTAAGGCATGTAAACCTATTCTAGTAGAACCCCCCAATAGAAGTATGAACCTGAGCTTTAAATTAAAACAGATTTAGTGAAGGAATAAATCGAATTCCAGAAACTTTTCAACAGATCGCATTGCCAGATGCATAAATGTTCCTTCTTTAATTTTACATCTAGGACAGTTTGGTGAGTTATTTCTGGAAATTGTATGCATCTTTATAGGAGTGAGATAGAATTTATGGATAAACTTACAATTAGCTTCCTTGATTTTATGACTTGTAAATGGGAAATATATTCTTTCACAAATGTTTAGCCAGGTATTTTTTATCTAAAGCCACTTTTCCAATAGATCTTTTTCCCAACTCTTTAATAGAGTAAGGAAAGATGAGTGACCTCCTTTAGATAGAATATCATAAAATTCACTAATTTTACCTTTAATTGTAGTTGAGGACATTAACATATCCTCTACTACAGATAATCCCAAACTAAACTTGTTTTCTTTGATAAGTGAACGGACAACATTCTGAATTTGTAGATATTTAAAAATAATCTGAGTCAGGAATGCCATATTCTATTCTTAGTGTGGTGTAATATTTATTCCCAAGTATTTTGTATTTAGACTTTTTTACATTTTTTCTGTTGGTGTCATATGTGGGGGGCACACATTAGATTTGTTATAATGTATCTTATATCCTGAATATCTTCCAAATTGTTCTATTGTACTGTATAAATATGGTATTGAATTTTCTGGATCTGTTCAATATAAAATTATGTCATCTGCATATAAGGATATTTTGTGTTCATTATTATTAATCTTTAATCCTTTATGTTTGTATTGTCTCGTACGCATGATGCTAATGGTTCAATCACCATTGCAAAGTGCAGAGGTGACAATGGACACCCCTGGCTTGTCCCTCTAGTTAAAGAAAAGAAGTCGGAGGAAGCACCGTGATAACTGATGCTTTAGGACTTTTATAGATTGATTTGATCCATTTGATGAAATTAGAGCCCACATTAAATCTGTATAAAAGAGAGAAAAGAAAATTACATTCAACCCTGTTAAAAGCCTTCTCCGCATCTGAAGATATTTTACTCTTATTTGATAAATAAATGCTTTTGAATATACATTGTGGTCTATTTAATGTTTTACAAGAGTGAATTCTGCCAACCTCTAGTATTCAGAAGTCCAAAACCCTTCAACCTTTACCAGATATTGATATGGTCATTTTGGTTGTAGTTATTAGTTTAATTATTAATCAGAGTTCTAAATTTATATTTTAGCATGTGTGATTTATGAGACTTCATTAATTAATTGGCTATCAATTTCCCTTCTTTAAAGGTGAATGTAATACAAGTTAAATTGCATTATTTAATGTAAACATTATTTATTTCTGAGTAACCTGAAGAGAGTGCAATCACTCTACTTCATCTTTTCATACCAATGAATGTGTATACATATATAATTTTGGTGCCTCTTTGAGGTTTATTAATTATTGTTACATATTTTGGTATCCTTTAAGCCATATATTCCCTACAATTGTTAGTATCGTTAGAAAAAATATCTAAAATCATACAAACTTTTTAGCATGCATTTTACCATAGTTTGCCCTGCTTTCCTGCACCATATATGCTTAAAGTGTAACTCCACCCTCAGATTCTGCTAGAATCCTTTCTCCCAGCAAATTTTAAAAAATGCAACAAGTGAGGGAACAACGACTGTAGGGGGCGTGGCCTCGTAGTGTGTGTCAGGGGACACGGGGGACACTGACTGACATTGATTAGAGTCTTTTTATATAAATTTCATGACATAGATAAGTCCCAACCAGTTGACTATGTCAGCATTGGCCTCGCAGGTTCAGGGCTGATTTGAAACAGTAGATGGCATGTTGAACCATTTTAAACAGATTTTTATACATTTGCTAAGAAATGTCAATATTAACACCAGCATTGATGTGTTTCATCACAGTCATATCATTCAGTTTACAGCTCAAAAAACACATTTAAGTGTGTAGTACCTCTTTAATAAAATGCAGCCCTTGCTATTTGCTTTACCTGAAATAAAAACTCTTCTGTGCCTCTAGCACAAAAGACTGAGAGGGATGTTAACTAAGCCTGACGCAAATTACCGTCAGGGGAGCGCGTTGCCCATGTCTGGAAAGTGTTTTCTGCTGCTGCACTTTGAATTTAAGTTGAAGAAAAGACACTTTTGAAACTGCTGGCATGCATTCATCCTGCCAGAGAAAGGCTGTATGGGAGGAACGATTAGTTATATAGCCAGATGTTGAAACATCAGTGACTAAAAGACAAGTGTGGGAATTTTGACTAGATTACTCATAAACAGATAAAAACAATATCACTGGCTGCTTCAATCATAACACATTGGACTGGAGCTACTGTGAGCCATCAAATGTCAGGGAAAAAGAAGCAGGATGCCACAGAGAGAAACAGAGGTAACACTGTGTGAAAAATAGTGGATAACTCCTGTAAAGGACCTTTATAATGAATCTTTTCATTTGCGTTTCTCTCCCTCTGTGTGTGTCTAATGAAACAGTGCTGCAGATTTTACATGTGCTTTTTCTCAGACATTAAATTTCAGACAGTTTCCTCTGCTGGAATGGTCAGTCAGCAACGATAAATCAGACGCAGTGGCTATTTGTTTAAATCTTCATTCCTTCCTACAATATTTTGCACCTCTGAACAGGAACACCTCAAAATACATAATGCAATATTCAGTGGTGCCACTTTTCCATTTTACTAATGCCAAACCTTGGTGTCACCCTTTAGTGAAATAAGGACAGACAAGCAAATAAGAATGTTTAGTGCCTAAAAACGGGCCAGAGACAGTACTTGGGTAAGATATTGAGTTAACTATCATTAGCTATCATCTTGGAACTGCTCCATAGCAAAATATCCAAGCTGGGACATGTGGATCGCTGGAAAACTACTTGCCTCTCAGTTTGAGCTCAGGTCCACCACTCTACGCCACACTGTTTGGCCCAAAGTGGCATTTATTGATTCTGACTCATCACTATAAATTTCCATACAAGGTACAATATATTTTTAATTTTATTAGTATTTAGTATTAATCATTTCAACACTTATTTTATATTGATACAGACATTTTAATTAAATATCAGTAAACCATTGTAATTCAAGATACACTGTAGGAGAAAAAACATCCTTCATCAGTGTTTCTTTATACTTTGTCTTCATGGTTTGTTTTTTAAACCACACAGCTTGTTAATGCAATGCAGCAGCTGGAGTTAGAGCCCTGGGTCACTTTACTGACCTCAACTGATGTAGAGACAAGGCACACCAAAACTCCCTTTGGTCTTTCTTTTTGGACATCACATAACAACAAATCAAAGTACAAGAGCCTTATCTTATAAGGCTTATGTGCCATAAACAGAATACTGTGTGACTTGTTATTGTTTACCTGGTATTTGCTGCCATATACATAATTATACATTGTGCATTTGTAGTAGCGTGCATGTTGTTGCACTAAATAAGAGCCAGGACATTATAATTTACTGTAAAATTCTATGTTTTTGTTATTAAGCAAAAGTTTTTATTTTGAAGGTTACTGATGAACATTCAGCATATTTCTTTTTTTCCCTATGCTTTCTTAAGTGTGCTAAATATTTTATGGGGTTAAATATGTTTTACTGTACAATGACTCCCTCTTTTTGTTAGACCCTACCCTTGGAGGGTATGCACTTGCTTTGCTCTTTTTATTTTCAGTATTTTTGCTATATATGTCATGTTAAAGGTGCCTTGTGGAGTTGACTTGTAAACAAATGTTATATTTACATTCAGAATTACTCACCAAAATGCACTGGGGTCTAACAAACATGTCAGGTGCTTTTTCTTCCTCATAAAACATTTGCAAAGCCTCTTTAAAAGTTTTAGCCCTGCATTGTTTACATCCATAGTGAGCACTCTTTTTCTTTGTCTCTGTTGGCGCATTGCTGTGTATCTTAGAGCATTACCGCTGTCTGTCGATCAGTGGAATTGTGTGAAACCATTAGCTGGACTGTTCATGGCGTCACCTGGGTGCACATGCATGGACATGTGCCTCCTTGTGCACATGCACAAGACAAACACAATGGGGAGTCACTCATAGAAAAACTGCTCCATAGAACTACTATAGGTCAAAGTATACTGTTGAGACCATGTTAACAAAAGTGGAGCATTTTTTGTACTTGGTTTATGCACACACAGCGAGCATTTATGCAAGAGTGATCCTGTGAATACTTTGTTTCTCTGCAATTGCAAGAAGGTTATGCTGATGCCTTTAAAAAAATTGCTAAAAGATAATCCTGGGAATAACACAGGTTTAGTCTTATTTTAGGGGGCATTTATGTATCACTCACTCACTCTAAGACATTTGTGCATCTGTGCCAATGCCACATGCCAATGATGTCTCAAGATTCTCTTAATGTCTTTGCTTACAGGGGGAAATCGCATAGTTAATGAGTTATACTTTATCTTATATTTCTCTATTTCTACATCTCTTAATTCTAACTCCTGTTTTTAATCTTGCTACAAATCCATTCTGACCTTTACTCTCTAAATCACATTAGAATTTTGATGTTCTCCTCTATTTTTTCTTCTTCCAATTCCGCTGGTAGTAATATACCCTGCCTAATAGCCTGACATGTCCTCACTTTCAGCACTACAGTCATCTAAGCTTCCATCCACAAGCAGAGTGGCCGACCCTGTTATTCTCTGGTGATGCAGGCACCCGTTTGGAATGTTATCACAACAGCCTCCTGAACCTACTAGTAAGTTAAGTAGGCCCCTACTAGCCCATACATTTGGGACAGATGTGTGATGATAATAACACCTATTGAATAGCCTGATGAGACTCAAATGGGCTGATGCAGGAGGGTGAGCTGCTTAAAGATCTTGGCAATGGACTGACTTCTGGCATTAATGGATAGAGGCAACCCCCTACCACATACACTCCCAGCACAATCTTCCTTAACATACGCATAATTGATGGAGAGAGGCCAACAAGAACTACTAACAGAGCACATATAATGTCAGGAGAATGGTGCTTCACTGTGTCTTCTTCATTTTTAATGTGTGCACAGTTTCTAACGAGTCTGAACAATTAACCATCTGACAGCTTAATCACTTCACAAAACACAATGAAAGGAGAGCAAACAGAATCATTAGACATCTGACTATTTGCCCTTTCCAGAAAGTCTGTCCTCCTCACCCCTATAGAGAAGCGGTGCTGTTTCCAGGCAACAAACTGATCACAAATCTACCCAGCAGGATGCCCTGTAGAGGGAGGAAAGTTTTATTAGCTCAATGCTGCTAAACTGTGTCATTCACGGATGGACGGACAGACAGACAGACAGATGATCATGAGGAACCAGCACAATACATACCAGAATCTGGTATGTGTTCCTATAAAAACTAGATTTTAACTTGCTAATAATTTCACATTATGCCCAAATTAGATCCACCATTTCTATGAATCAGCCCTAGCAGCCTTCAACACATCCTCAAGGGTAGAAATACAATGACCATACAAAACAGAGACGGCCCATCGAGTGAGGCAAAAATAGTCACGCTGAAGGTGCTGGAGATCAGTGGTGTTTTGACATGTTCTGGGAGGACATGTTCCTCTCTTGGTGAAAAGAAGCATTTAGTCATGCAATCTGTCAAGGTTTCACTTGCTGTTTCTGTTCCTGATTACAGAGGCTGTAAAAGTTAATTAGCAGGTTATAACTGAGAAGTAGGGGAGAGGGATCCCTCCTCTGTTGCTCTTACTGAGGTTTCTTCCATTTTCTACTGTTAAAAGGGTTTTTTGGGGGGTGTTTTTCCTTATCCGTATCAAGGGTCTAAGGGTCTACAGACAGAGGGTGTTGTATGCTGTACAGATTGTAAAGCCCCCTGAGGCAAATTTGTGATTTTCAATACTGGGCTATTTAAATAAAAGTGACTTGACTTGACAAGTAGAGCCTCAAAATACATCAGGAGGCAATTAGCAGATTTATGGGACATAACACAGAAAGATGTGGGGAAAATCATTATTTTGTGTGCCTCCCTGTGTTTTTAAATTCCAAAACAGCAGAAAAACAAAACAGCTATTATGTCTTTGCAATCCATTGAAATACATGGAATCTGTTTCTGTTGGCTTGGTTGCTGACACTCTAATAGCCTTTGGGTTACATCTTTTAAGTGTATAACTGTGTTAATTATGAACCACTTGGGAACTCTTTTGCTTTTCCTAAAATGATGTCAAAAGACAAAAATGTTCATTTTATTTATAACAGTTTCCACCAGTGAGTCATATTTACAATAGACTTGAATTGTTTAACCTCAATGAGACTACAGACTGTAAGAGCAATGCCACCTTACAGGTCCATAGAAATGTGTACCCACTGTTTTTATCAGCACACATTTCCTAAGCAGTGTTTGTTGTTTTCATATGGATGCTTTAATTTGGTATTGTTCAGTCTGCACCAGAGTGCAGCGTCACAGAGCTCCCTGTGAACTTGTAAGAGATTAGGTCACTTTGAAACTCACCAGCGCACAGTCACAGACTGACATATGACATATGAAAATTAAAAAATGTGCATGAATGTACAGCTGACCTCAGCATTGCTGCAGGACCTAAAGGACCGACTGCCATGTGGGCCCACCAGCAGCAGCAAGGAAGTTGTCTGGTGGCCAATCATGCAGCAGGTATACGCGAGGTGTTCGGTGTGCTGAACCCTGGCTACAAAAACTGACATTTTGGACGTTCATACAACACAGAGGCTCCCCGTCAAGTGAGGCAGAGATAGAGACACTAAGGTTGCCCAAGAGCACTAGTGTTTCAATATGTTCTGGGAGGACATTCTACCCTCATCCCCACCCTAGTCCATCTCCATTCCATACCTCTAGATCGCTCTGTGTACAAATCTTCTGAACAGTATGCACATGCACTTTAGGATTAACAAGACCCCAAATTGTATTGCTGTTAATAATATTATTGAATCCTAAAAGGTTACAATGCAGAACAATGACACTACATATCTTATCTTATTGCAACACATATCTATTATGCCATTCTACTTATCATATAATTCTTATACCACTGCATACTATTCTTATATCTTATAATTAAAATTGTATAATATTCTATTCTACTAACATATAGTACAATATATATACATAGACTGCATATACAGACTTTGTCAGCATTGACTCAAGGCTGGTTTTTTGCATACACATATATGTACACTGGCCTAGGGTGTTGTATAGCTTTCTTATTTCTCTAAAAAGAAAATTAATAATAATAATAATGTAGCAGTGTTGATCAGAATTCCATTCCCTCCACAGAAAACTGAGTAAACTTACCCTAACCTTCCTGTTTACAACTGGGTCAAAAAACAGGCCTGCAGGACTCACATAGTATGATTAAAGGAATGTTTAGTGCCAACTGGTGATGAACCTAATCCTGAATTTATTGGCCAATATCTCACATTCCAGAGTGATGCGCTACTCCTAATCAGGAGCAACGCTTGGACCCAGGGAACAAAGTACAAAGGAACTGATTATGTAATGCAAAATTGAATGCATGTCAATTGATATGTCTGTTTAGTTAACACAATAGGAAGAGTATGACACTTTGACTCAATATGCTGATTTTGATGCAAGAACAATATAAACTGAACTAACAGGAACCGTTTACACATATTCACTAATCTGGATGTATATCTCTATTATATATATTATACATATATGCACATGTATTAATTTAATGTGTAACCTCACTTGTCACAATGGCCGATGTTGTGCATAATTATGTGCCTGTGATTCACACTGTCAAGTATTACTCAGTGGATGATATGATATTAATTATTTAGAATAAAGAAGAAGAAAGTGTAACAAAGAAAAGAATCACATAGATCAGATTCAGTGGTGGGAAGTTTAAAGTTCTGCGCAATTGGCATCAGACACCGCCTCCTAACAAGAGACTTTAAGAACAGAAGAGCCCCAAAGATCACTCTCTTCTTTTGCTCTTCCTTTTTGCTCCTCTTCTTTCCTCTCTTCTTTCTTCTTCTTTATCTACTCTACCGCCTTGTTGGCACTGAGCCCAGCTCAGTACGCCCTGTTTGCTCGGATCTCAGCTGGAACCCCTGTGCCTTACAGAACGTGCTGAAGGCTGGCATCCAGCCAATCTTGAAAGAAAGAAACCTGTTCCAGTCTGTGTAACGTCTGTGTTCTAACACTACCAAAGTTAGGACAAATTCTGAATTCAACGAACATCTGACAAACGCTGCCATCTCACACCCAGCCAAGTGGGGGTGAGAGAAGACCTCATCATCCTGCTGCCTGCTGAGAGAAAGAAAGAGAGAGAGAGAGAGAGCGACTGAGCCACCCCTTTGGAACCGATCGCACCCGAGAAAACCAGAGGAAACCCGAGCTCCAGGAAGAGGTCTAGTGGAGAGATCATCCGCTTCCCCCTCCCCTCCAGTGCAACTTTTTCCCTGTCCATCTGAACCGCCAGGTGAAACTTTACTTTTTCTTGATACTGGGTGTTACGTGCCAGGCCGGGGCAGGTGTGTTTTGTCCTGCTCTTTCTCTCTCTCTCTCTCTTTCTCTCTCCCCCCCTCCTCCTTCTGACTTCTCTCCAGGTGCTACCTCACTGATTGATTTCCACCTGTGCAGTCCGGTTGAGCTACTCATTGGTTCCCTCAGACTTCAGGCTGGCCTATCACCACTTGGGGACCTCTATAAAAGGAGCTCAACTTAGAAACTCAGTCTCTTCACCTTGTTGTCTCTGCTCTTCATTTTTGGCCTTCATGAGCTATTGTTTCTTGTGAGACCTTTGTGAAACTGCTAGAGAAAGGTATGTGGTGGGAGGTTAGAGGACTAGGTAAGTTGGGGGTACCCTTTACATTGCACACACGTAGTACCTTTTTTGTTAGAGACACTAGGTTAGTGGTTGGTGCCACCCTTGTACTGTTTTTGGTGAATTTTCTTTTTCTTTAGACAAGCCAGCTAGCCCTTTTGTTTGTTGTTCTTGTTCAGAGTTAGGGTATAGCCAGGCCTGGTTTTGTTATATTGATTTCAGTTTATTTGGCGCAACCATTGTGTCCCATCCTCCCCCACATGTTAAGCACTTGTTATGAGAAAAACCTGGAAATAAACTAGTTTTCCTGCTTCACCACTACTCTGACTCTGCCATTCCAATTGTCGTGTTGTCATCTCCGTCCACCCCTAGTTTTCAAAGGGGATGTAACACTGGGGTTGATGCTGTAGCATAAGAGCAATTTTGGGAATGTTAGGATAGGAGTAAGGTCTCCCATATAGGAACAATCTCAGATTGTCAGTCTTTCTCTTTTACTTCCCAATTATCTCTCAACAGCTGAACGGTGTATTAATTCAATTTACCTGGTTGACGTTAAAGTTTTCATCCCCTTGGTGGTCTCCTTTGTTCTGACCTTGCCAGGATATCAAATTCAAATAGGTTTTATTGGCATGACAGATGAGGAATCTATATTGCCAAAGCAGTACAGAAATACAATATTATAATAATAATAATAATAATAATAATAATAATAATAATAATAATAATAATTTAAAAAACAAACAGTTTAACAAACAAAAAAACACTGGGTAGCTGTAATACTTATATACAGATCTCAAATCTGTCTCTCAAACATTCACTACAGAGCGACCATCCCTTAGTCTATGGCAACAGTCGACATATTTTGCAGCTAATTCTGCACACTGACTTTTCTCCCCACATAGGAAGTGCAGTTTTTGAAGATGGGGGAGATGGATACATTCAGGTTACATAATATTTATTTTCTCAAAGAAAAACTCTCCTTATATTTCTCACAGTGTAATAAGTGTGAGATTCTGTCTCAACCTCTCTTTTACGACATATAAAATCATTCACTGAATTATCTGGTATACGGTGGTCCTCATTCATTAAGTGCCTACCACTGTATTTATTGGTTCATTCATCATTGCATTTATTCATCTATTCGTAGGTTTATTAGTTAGTAGTGTAAGGGAAATTACACACACACATATAATCATGTTTTAAAACCATATTGCACATCTTTGAATACTTTTACTGCACATGTAGTCATGTTCATTTCCTTTATGTTTGATCATGCTGAATCTTGTACAGTGTAACCTTAACAGAAAGTATAACAACTGGTCAAGTGTTATGTGCCCACTACTGCAAGAAAGCTTTTTCTTTTTTCTTTTTTTCTACAGTTCGTTTGGATTTATTTCACAATGTTGACTTAATCATTTTAACATTTAAGATGGAGAAAACGCAAACATGTTGAGCATAAAAAAATCCCAAGGGTTTATTGAAAAGGAAAATATTGGCGTATCTATACATAGTGTTTTTCTTTCTTTTTTTTTTTTAAATCTTTGTTTATTGAGTTTTCAGCATAATCAGTATGAATAAGATAATTGCACTTGTAGGTTAGTCAAAAGTATAAAGCAACACATTAGACAACAGGATGACAAAACAGAAAAAGAAAAAAAAAATACCACCATTTACTACAAATATTTTAAAACAGTTATGCATGGATCAACTAATCCAAACAATACCGCCCTTCTGAACTTACATCATTGAAATGTATGTCCTCATCTCCATCCGACATGGATATATAGATATACTGTACATAGATACACATACCCATAGCCTACATAAATAAACATCACTCCACAACTGCAGGGAAATGTAGTCGCTTAACATGAGAAAAAAAGGGGGTCCACTTTGTACAGTGCATCCAGAAAGTATTCACAGCGCTTCACTTTTTCCACATTTTGTTATGTTACAGCCTTATTCCAAAATGGAATAAATTCATTTTTGTCCTCAAAATTCTACACACAATACCCCATAATGACAACGTGAAAAGTTTTTTTGAGATTTTTGCATATTTATTAAAAATAAAAAACTAAGAAATCACATGTACATAAGTATTCACAGCCTTTGCCATGAAGCTCAAAATTGAGCTCAGGTGCATCTTGTTTCCACTGATCATCCTTGAGATGTTCCTACAGCTTAATTGGAGTCCACCTGTGGTAAATTCAGTTGATTGGACATGATTTGGAAAGGCACACACCTGTCTATATAAGGTCACACACTTGACAGTGCATGTCAGAGCACAAACCAAGCATGAAGTCAAAGGAATTGTCTGTAGACCTCCGAGACAGGATTGTCTCGAGGCACAAATCTGGGGAAGGGTACAGAAAAATATCTGCTGCTTTGAAGGTCATCTGTAAATGGAAGAAGTTCGGAACCACCAGGACTCTTCCTAGAGCTGGCCGGCCGTCTAAATTGAACGATCGGGGGAGAAGGGCCCTAGTCAGGGAGGTGACCAAGAACCCGATGGTCACTCTGTCAGAGCTACAGCATTCCTCTGTGGAGAGAGGAGAAACTTCCAGAAGGACAACCATCTCTGCAGCAATCCACCAATCAGGCCTGTATGGTAGAGTGGCCAGACGGAAGCCACTCCTTAGTAAAAAGCACATGGCAGCCCGCCTGGAGTTTGCCAAAATGCACCTGAAGGACTCTCAGACCATGAGAAACAAAATTCTCTGGTCTGATGAGACAAAGATTGAACTCTTTGGCGTGAATGCCAGGCGTCATGTTTGGAGGAAACCAGGCACCGCTCATCACCAGGCCAATACCATCCCTACAGTGAAGCATAGTGGTGGCAGCATCATGCTGTGGGGATGTTTTTCAGCGGCAGGAACTGGGAGACTAGTCAGGATAGAGGGAAAGATGAATGCAGCAATGTACAGAGACATCCTGGATGAAAACCTGCTCTAGAGCGCTCTTGACCTCAGACGGTTCATCTTTCAGCAGGACAACGACCCTAAGCACACAGCCAAGATATCAAAGGAGTGGTTTCAGGACAACTCTGTGAATGTCCTTGAGTGGCCCAGCCAGAGCCCAGACTTGAATCCGATTGAACATCTCTGGAGAGATCTGAAAATGGCTGTGCACCGACGCTTCCCATATAACCTGATGGAGCTTGAGAGGTGCTGCAAAGAGGAATGGGCGAAACTGCCCAAAGATAGGTGTGCCAAGCTTATGGCATCATATTCAAAAAGACTTGAGGCTGTAATTGCTGCCAAAGGTGCATCAACAAAGTATTGAGCAAACGCTGTGAATACTTATGTACATGTGATTTCTTAGTTTTTATTTTTAATAAATTTGCAAAAATCTCAAACTTTTTTCACGTTGTCATTATGGGGTATTGTGTGTAGAATTTTGAGGACAAAAATGAATTTATTCCATTTTGGAATAAGGCTTTAACATAACAAAATGTGAAAAAAGTGAAGCGCTGTGAATATTTTCCGGATACACTGTATAACATTTGTTCATAGATCCTTGGAGTGTGTGTCTAATTTTCTCCAATTTTATGCAACTCAAAACTGCTTTAATCCAAAGAGCATGAGAGGGGGGAGCAGAGGACTTCCATCTGAACAGAATTAATCGTCTCGCCAGCAAAGTGACAAAGGCGATGACATCCCAAGCCATTTTGGTCAGATGTAATGTGGGTGAGGAAACCCCAAATAGTGCAATAAAAGGGTCAGGTTCAATCTGTGTACCGCTTATTTCTGAAAGCGTGTTAAAAATATCTTTCCAGAAACCAACAAGAGATGAACAAGACCAAAACATATCAACATGATTAGCAGGAGACTGATTGCACCTTATACAGTTAGGGTTGACATCTTCGTAAATTTTGGATAGTCTTACTCTAGTCCAGTGATCCCTATGAATGAGTTTACATTGGATGAGACCATGTCAGGTGCAAATAGAAGGGGAATGTACCCTTTTAAGTGCCTCTTCCCACAAAACATCAGATATTTCCTCATCTAGTTCTTCGTCCCATGAGGATTTAATGTCGTTTAATGAGGTGGTTCGTAAAGAACAGATCTGACTATAGATTGTTGACAAGGTACCTTTCAGAATAGGATGTGGGGTAAGAAATGTGTCAAATTGAGTTTCACAAGGAATGGTGGGGAACCGGGGATCCATGCTGCAGACCTAACTCCGGATCTGTAAAAACCTAAAGAAATTATGTCTGGGGAGACCAAATTTAACTGATAATTGCTCAAAGGTCAAAGGAGGAAGGGCCTGTAATGGAAGAGTGAGCAAGGGAAGGCAATGATGCCGGCATAGATGAGGCTGTCACACATCCATCAGACTCTTAAGCATTTCCTGTTTTATTTTGACAAGTCCCGTGTGTGGTTTTCATTGTTCAATTTACTTCCTGTCTTTGTTCTTTTTCCCGCCTATTTTCCCCAGTCACCTGTGCCTCATGACCAATCAGCTCCCTGTGTGTATATATACCAGTCCCTTTGTCCTTTGCCAGATTGTCTTGTTTCCTTGTATCAAGCTCTCCAGCGTACCTATGCCGTTTTTGATCTCCCGTGTGTTTTTGACCCTTTGCATGTCACCTTCGGTTTTTGCCTTTGCCTTTGCCCTCTGGATTTGGTTGCCTGCCTCTTGTGTTTTGAACCTTGTGACTGGTTTTTGGACTCACCCTTGCCTACTCCCTGTCTGTACCTCTACCCGTGTATGACTTTGGATCTGCCAGTAAAGGACTCTCTTTAAATTGTACCTTCATCGCCTGTGTGGTTCCTGCGCTTGGGTCTTACTCCGTGTTTGGGCTGTCACAGAGGCGGCCTCCATCTCTAGCCAGATTGGGGGTGGGGATATCTCTCTGCTCTGCAACCTGTACTAAACGACCCTAAGATTAGCAGCCCAATAATAGAACCTGAAGTCTGGTAGTGCTAGACCTCCATCCGGTTTTGGCCTTTGGAAAAGCTGTTTTCGTATCCTAGGAGTCTTTTTATCCCATATAAAAGATAGAATTAGGCTGTCAATCTTTTTAAAGAATGAACTGGGAAGAAAAATAGGTAAGCACTGATAAAGATATAGGAATTTAGGGAGAGTATTCATTCTGATGGAGTTAATTCTTGCGACTAAAGAGAGGTGTAGCAAAGACCAGCGTTCCAAATCATCCTTGGTACGGGTTAAAAGAGACGCAAAGTTGGCCTGAAAAATATTTTCAAATCTGTTAGTGACCTGTGTTCATGACCATATCTGACTATACCTTTGATGAGGGGGTGGGAGCGCGGTGCTATGGCAAGGGGTTCTATGGCAAGGGCAAACAACAAGGGACTTAAAGGGCAACCCTGGCATTTTGACTGTTGTAGAGAGAAGCAATCTGATTGAGAGTTATTAGTCCTGACTGAAGCTTGAGGGGATGAGTACAGGAGTCTTATCCAAGTGATGAATATGGAGCCAAAATCAAATTTGTTTAGAGTGTAGAAGAGGTACTTCCATTCCACTCTATCAAATGCTTTCTCCGCATCCAGGGATATAATGGCCTCAGAGGTGTTGGTGACAGAGGGATTATATATAATATTAAATAACCGTCGAAGATTGAAGAATGGATGCCTATTATTGATAAATCCTGTTTGATCAGGAAATACATGGGAGGACTGTTTCCAGGCCAGAAGTTTGGCTAGAATTTTATAGGCAACATTTAAAAGACTAATTAGACGGTAGGATGCACACTCAAGGGGGTCTTTATTTTAAGAAGAAGACAAATACTTGCTTGAGTGAGAGTCTGTGGGAGAGTACCATTTACAAATGCTTCATTGTACATTTCAATTAGAATAGGGGCAAGTTTAGGAAAAAGCTTTTTATAAACTCTGCTGTGTAGTCATCAGGGCCTGGGCTTCTCCAGGCAACTCCTCAGCCGTGATTGGTTGCTCTAATTTTTTAACCAAATCATGATTGATTAAATGTACAGCAAGGGAATGAAAGAAATCATCCAATTCTAATATATCCACTTCACTTTCAGAGGTATATAAAGATTGGTTAAAATCTCTTGAAATCATCATTGATCCCTCTTGGGTCTAATGATATCCCAAACAATGTACGAATTTTAGGAATCTGGTCAGATGCTGATAATTGACGTAACTTGTGAGCTAATAATTTACTGACTTTATCTCCTTGTTCGTAGTAGGTGCTCCTGGACTTGACAAGCAGTTCAGTAACCTGGTTGTCATGACCCACAAAGGACTTATGTTGGACTATGTTGTGTTTCTAGACTGATTTCCTGTTTTATTTTGAAATCCCGGGTCTTGTTTTCTTGTGTGCTATCAACTCCTGTCCCGCCAGTGTTGATTAGGTTCACCTGTGTCTCGTCTCTCACCTGCCTCTGTTTCCATCGTTAGCCCTTCCCTATAAATACCGGTCCCCTTTCGTTGTTGGTTGATTCTCTGAGTTTCAGTTTTCATGGTTCTCTGAGTCTCTGAGTGTTAGTTTCCCTGGTTCCTTGAGTTCCTGTTGTGTTGTGCTTCGTTCCGTGTTCCTGTTTTTGTGACCGACCAGTCCAGGACCCAGCAGACAGACTTTACCACCAGTTTGCCTCCCTGACGCCTTTAACGCCGAGGGATGCTTTTTACAAGTTTCTGGGGATTATTATTGAACCGCCGGTGAGTGACCAGCCTCCCTCTCCTTATGAGGGCACTCAGCCAGCTAAATTCACAGGGACCCGTGGAGGCCATGGGAAAAGTGGTCGTCGGGGCTCCCGATGCCATCGGCAGTCTCCGCTGCCCAGCGCCCCAGAGTCTCAGCTGCTCAATGCCACAGACCGGCCAACCCCTTTTCCTGGTTCCCGGTTGGTGGTCCGGCCGACTTCTGTTCCTGGTTTCCAGTTGGCAGCCCGGCCAGCTTTCCTGTTTCCCGGTTGGCGGTCCAGCCGACTCCTGTTCCTGGTTTCCAGTCGGCGGCCCGGCCAGCTTCTGTTCCTGTTTCCCAGTTGGCCGTCCGGCCAACTCCTGTTCCTGGTTTCCAGTTGGTGGCCCGGCCAACTTCTGATCCTGTTTCCCAGTCGACGGTCCAGCCAACACCTGTTCCTGGTTTCCAGTCGGCAGTCTCCTACATCGGTCTCTGCTGAGCTGCAACAACCTTCGGTCTCTGCTGAGCTACAGCGGCTCCCTGCTCCTGATCCCGAGTCGGTGGTCCGGCCGACTCCTGCTCTCCGGACCCGGTTGGCGAACCGGCCGACATCAGTTCCTGTTCCAGAGTCGGCGGTCCAGCCAACGCCTGATCCAGTTCCCGAGTTGGTGGTCCGGCCGACTCCTGCTCCCCGAACCCGGTTGGCGAACCGGCCGACATCAGTTCCTGTTCCGGAGTCGGCGGCCCAGTCAACGCCTGATCCAGTTTCCGAGGCGGTGGTCCGGCCGACTCCTGCTCTCCGGACCCGGTTGGCGAACCGGCCGACATCAGTTCCTGTTCCAGAGTCGGCGGTCCAGCCAACGCCTGATCCAGTTCCCGAGTTGGTGGTCCGGCCGACTCCTGCTCCCCGAACCCGGTTGGCGAACCGGCCGACATCAGTTCCTGTTCCGGAGTCGGCGGCCCAGTCAACGCCTGATCCAGTTTCCGAGGCGGTGGTCCGGCCGACTCCTGCTCTCCGGACCCGGTTGGCGAACCGGCCGACATCAGTTCCTGTTCCAGAGTCGGCGGTCCAGCCAACGCCTGATCCAGTTCCCGAGTTGGTGGTCCGGCCGACTCCTGCTCCCCGAACCCGGTTGGCGAACCGGCCGACATCAGTTCCTGTTCCGGAGTCGGCGGCCCAGTCAACGCCTGATCCAGTTTCCGAGGCGGTGGTCCGGCCGACTCCTGCTCTCCGGACCCGGTTGGCGAACCGGCCGACATCAGTTCCTGTTCCAGAGTCGGCGGTCCAGCCAACGCCTGATCCAGTTCCCGAGTTGGTGGTCCGGCCGACTCCTGCTCCCCGAACCCGGTTGGCGAACCGGCCGACATCAGTTCCTGTTCCGGAGTCGGCGGCCCAGTCAACGCCTGATCCAGTTTCCGAGGCGGTGGTCCGGCCGACTCCTGCTCCCCGGACCAGGTTGGCAAGCTGGCCGACATCAGTTCCTGTTCCCGAGTCGGCGGTCCAGCCAACGCCTGATCCAGTTCCTGAGTTGGCGGTCCAGCCAACCTCTGTTCCTGATTTCCAGTCGCGGCCCGGCCAACTCCTGTTCCTGGTTTCCAGTTGGCGGGCCGGCCGACCTCAG